>JAJOOR010003821.1:0-41994 GCA_036250505.1 Solanum acaule | reverse complement strand
GATTATTAAATTAAATTCGACAGTTGAGCAATTACTTTAGGGTGCATGGGAGCCACATTTAACATTTAATTCAGAAGATATAAGAGACCTTTTGAAGGAGTATTATTGTATTACATATATTACAATATATATTATTATTAAATGTTGTGATAAAAGTAGTATGTACTTAATAATTTATTCTTAATTATTAATTAAATTTTTTGAATTTAAGTTTTAGATATAAAGTCACCTTTGTTATCGAAGCACTAGGTTTACCCTTGAAGTCGGATTTCCTAGAACAAATTTAAATCACTACGGCCTCGAAGTGATTATAAAAAAAAAAAAAAAGACAACTCGGTGTATTAAAACTCCCACTATGCGCAAGGTCCAGAGAAGTGTCTGATCATAAGGAGTTATTGTGCGTAGTTTTACCTTGTATTTCTGGTAGAAGAAAAATATAAAAGCAGTTCCCCCTCCACACCCCCACACCAACCCCACCCACATGCACTTCACCTAACATTCCAGTACTGCTTAAAAAGGCTATTAAGCTAATTATATAACAATAACACCATATAACATATCTAATATAATTTCACTCGTAAATATGAAGAAGGTTAAGTTTACATAGATTTTACTTTTACTTTTATGAGGTAAATAAGTTGTTTCCAATAGATTGTCGGCTCAAGAAAAAGTATTTATCAAAACAAAATTTTAAAAATACAAGAATAAAAAGTCTTCCTGTTTTAAAAACATTTATTCTATGGCCACCAACTGCAAAGTGCTAAAAGTAATTAGGTGATAACTACATATCTACCCAAAAAGAGAGACAGAAATCAAATATATTTATATACATTAAATTTTGTGCACAAAAAGTTTTTACATTATCAAAAGATACTTACAGATATGCCTCTATAAAAATTGAGATCTGTAAAAATTAAAAATAAAGGCAAATTATATGTTACAAAAAGTAAACATGACCTAAATAAAAACTTAATAGTGTATATAACTTAAACTATTTGTAATATCCATGTCTATGCTTTATCACTCTAGGTTTTGTGATTTGATTGCTAATACATATACTAGCTTAAGTATATCATACTTGACAAAAAAAAAAGGACATGTTAATTGCTGGTGAAAAAAATGTACATATAAAGAAGCGATCTGTATCAGAAGTTTCTGTATTTTCAGGAGTATTTGAAACACGAGACTTTGCTTAAGAATGAAGGATTTATCTCAGCGTCACTTGTGGCCTCTCCTTCTTATTGGTTGATGTTTACATGAAATTTCACCAAGGTTCCCATATGACATCCCTTCAATTAAAATGAGACGAGAATAAAGATGTTATGATGAGTAATTCAATAATATATAGATATATATGAATAGTTAGAATTCTCTGTAATAATATTTTATCGTAATGGCCAAATATTTTGTTATAACAGTCAAAATATTTGGACAAACAATGTTATTATAAAGAGGTTTGTTTGTAATTAACTTCACGTAAGAAAAAAAAAAAGATGAAGAAAAACTTACCACCATGTCTCATCGTACTCACATTTCGATTTGTAATTATTTGTTCTACCATCCCACTCTGGCAAGCTAGTTGAATTCTTGAAATTCAAAATTAAATCATCACATGATAGATACAACTCTCTTTTGTAGCGACTATTGGTACCTTGATTTATTATTTTAGCTTCTATTCTCAAATCAATTAACAAGTTGTAACCTCTTCTCAAATCTCGAGCCATTTCATTAACCACAAGTCCTCCTATTTTCACCTGATTTGGATTTGGAATATTAGAATCGACATGAAACTTAGTGTTACTTTTTCTAGACACGTTGAAAGGCGCGCTGAACGACGATTCGAGTAGTTGTAGGTTGTACATCAAGCTAGTTGATATGTACTCAAAACTAATTTCCACTTTCCTATTTGAATTCCTCACACTCACATCTACTTCCCAATCCACTGTTAACTTATTGGTGGGATTTGATATGTTGAAAGAATGTACAATAAATGATACAACCTCAAATGAAGGGTAATATGCGTAATTTTTCCAAATTCGAACTACGAAAAAAATACTGAAACTCAATATTAGAACGACGATAAGGCAAAAAAGGACACGACAGAATGTTATAATTTTTCGTCGTGGAGGGGGAACGTTAGATAATTGGGGTTGCAAGATATTATTATTGTTGTTGTTGTTGTCATCGTTATAGTAATTGGATTGGTAATTTGGGTAGTAATAATAGGGGTATTGATATGGATATTGATCATATGGTGGAGGATAGTGATAGGCAGGATTGGGATAAGGCGAGGCAAAATTATGATCCGATTGAATAATTGTTCAGGATAACCTAAAACAAGTTTTGTTTCATCTTTTTTATCATCACCTGAAGAATCTGTCATGGTTATAATTCGTCCCCTTCCCCCCTTTCTTTTATCAAAAAGAAAGGGAGAGAGGACGATTTGCTTTTTTTTCTCGGAAATTTTAGGAGAAGGAAGATTCAGAAATTCAAAGATATAAGTTAGAAAAAATAAAAAGGCGAAATTTTTGGAATTAAAATGTGGAAGAGAGAACTCAAGTAAGAAATATCTTTTTGTCCATTTTAAAATATTGTCACTAAATTATTATATATAAAGCATTTTCTTCGGATCGAGATGAATTTGAATTCTCAATATTGTGAGGACTATAGAAGTGCTAAAAAAATCCACTTGTTTTATACTTATATTACTCGTTTAGGACGCGCAATTGATTTAATATTTGACATTTAGATTTATCACAAATTTCAAATAAAAATAATTATGAATTTCACCATGTTCAAATTTTTACTATTATTATTACTGGTCAATATATGGAGAAAGGGGCATCGCCCTCAATTGGTGTGTAGTATATATCTACATAAAATAAATATACCGATCAAATTGAAACAACATAGTTCTACCTCCTTCAAATTCAGAACCAAACTCAAGAAATGAGAATTATCTAAAGTTATATACGGAATGTAGATAATTAAATATAAATCAGAAAAAGATCAATTGGGGTGGACCTTGTTTTGATATATCATGTTTAATAAATGAATCTTGAGTATAACTTAACCCCAAAATTATTTCAAGATGTAAGAATTACTCGAAATTGTATTAAGAAAATCACTCATCCGTTTTATGAAATAATATATCACTCACAACAAGATAAACTACGTACTCGTTAAATGATATAATTTATCACTCACAATGAAAAATTGAGAGAAGAAAAAACATTTGCCTAACATAATTAATTATCGCAGTACTATTATTAGCCTTCAATTTATAAACCTTTGCTCGATCATAGGAATAATGTGCATTTTTTCCTTTTTTGAAATACATAAAAGTTATTAAGGGTCGTTCGGTAGTGTGTTAGGAAAAATAATATATGCATTAACTTTTGTAGTTTATCTATAAGATGAGATCAAATGAAAAATGTAACCAAACCTAAAATTTAACCCAAAGTAATTAATTATATATGTCAAATTCGTAATTAGAACTCTAGTTACGTCCCTATAACGTGCTTTTCACCCAACAAATATATATTGTTCTACCCATGAAAAATTGCGTATTTTAATAGTGAAATACTAAACGATGTTAATTTACTATGTAGTCAAGCGCCAAATTAAATAAAAATATATATCAATTAACCCTCCTCCATTTTTATCTTATTTTTTTCTTTCCTTCTATGGATCTACTAGAAATTTAAGTTACTCCATTAGGTACTATAATATGTTTTGCATCAAAAAAATTGTCCATCTATTTAAAAAAATAATAATAATGTAACGAGATCACATAGGTTCAACTTAATCCTTCTAACAGACAACAAAAGATAGACAAGAAAAGAGGAAAACAAATGGCAAGAGAATATCCAAAAATAAATTACTTCGTATATTTCAGAAACACGATACAAAGTGATTGAAATGATTTTATTTAAATCAAGATATGACAATTACAACATTATAATAAAAATGCATTACACACTTTACATCCTTTATTTGATCAACAATACAACAAAAGAACTTCAAAAAAACTACTTTTATAAACTAGAGTACCATTTTCTTACATCTATTTAAGGTCCTTTCCAGGTTTTTCCTTCAAAAAACTCAGCTAGCATTCGTTCAAGATCTTCTGGAGTGTATCTGATATACTTCTGCGGATTTTTGCCACCCTCGATCATTGGCCTAATCACATAAGATTAAGTTAACGTTCGTATGGATGAACAGAACAAAAAATGACATTGGATAGACGCAGGAGAGAAAAGATTAGGAGTTTTGAGTTCTACTATTGATTTCCAAAGTAGTGTTAAGCAACTCCAAGGAAGCATTACCCGAAACGCTTGGCAAAAGACCTGTAGGCAGGCAATAGGACTTCAGCAACTGCTAGCCTTAAAGACTCGCGCAACTCACTGTCAGGAACTGTCCATTGAGATTGCCTCTGATGAATTTCCTCAAATAACATGTTGAACGTCTTAAACCTATCTTTCACTGTGGACCTTGAGATACCAGTGTTGTTACTGACAACTTCACCAGTAAATGAAGAATTCCCACCTGGTGAAGCTCCTTGGACGGAGAGAGTCTGCAGAATCTGCAGCAGGATTGTACTATAATGTTACTACTTTGTAAAACACAAATATAAAATGATGCAGTAAAAAGAATGTCAATCAAACTACAGAGAAACCTTAGACCAAGAGATCCTCTTGTACTGATTTGCATGCTGCTGGACTACCCTTCTATGAATTTGAACCCAATCATCACCAAGAACGTCCTTTGCTTCGGACCTATACCATCATAGAACGTGCAAAGATAAAATTGTAGTAAACTAAACAGCTCATTATCTCAAGTAACATCTTAACATACCTGCGAACAGATCTTACAATATAGTGAATGTTATTCATCAGAAATAGTTGAGTCAATGCAGGATCTTTGTATTGCTTAGATTTCCCATCCAAGTTACTCTGAAGAGCTTGCAATATCCGTGTGGTTATAACTCCCAACTGGTCTTTGGAATTACCATCATCAGCGTCTCCGAAAAGTTGCTTTAGAGTTGATTGATAGCTGTCCACAGTCAATAGATAATACTGAGATCGATATTGCAATGCAGAAATGAATGTAAAGTTCCACCAGATCAGATAAGCTAATTGTTTCCGGTAGACAAGGGAAGTGATGCAATCAAAAGAGGAACATATCAAGATCGAAAATCCATATCAAGAATGATCAGCCAGAGTGCAATATATAGAAACTCTCAATTTTCAACAAAAGAAGAATGTAAGATAAAGATCGGAGAGCATTGTGAAGACTTACTCAAATAAAAACTTAACATAATTAATCACATAACTAGTTAAAGGATGGACAGTTCCATCAAGAACAGCAGTCTTGGTGGCATCTTTTTCTACGGCTTCTTCAAAATCCACAAAGGTCTCTTGCGCTGTCTCAGCAAGACGATTAGTCAACACTTTAGCAGCTTCTCGCATTTCACTGCAATATTGGCTTCCAAAAATATTATCCATCTGTCAAACCAACATAATGGATAGAAATACCAAAATTAGTGCAAGTTAAAACGAAGATTTTCCAAAAGCAAAGATAAGGAGACAGAGATATCTTCTCGGTCATTTCATCGTACCTCTGACTGAAGTTCTCTCATTATCTCATACATATCTAGAAGGACAAATAGCTTTTCAGGCGATCGTTTGCTTTTAGCAATGGCTTCTCCAAAGCTAAGCAACACCGCGACACTATTTCCAGTAACCTCTGCGAAACATTGATCTCTAAGACTATCCTGACCTTCAAAAATTTGATCTGAGACTTTCTTCTCTGCAGCAAATAAAAGCCTTACCTGTGTCAAAAACGACGAATTGGTTATAACAAGGTGAAAAAAAAAGGATCAAATCAAATTTGGATGATGAAACAACACTTACGGATATCCTCATGTAGTGAATCCAGTTTCCTATTTTTGCCTCTAAAACTTCCCACTGCATTTTCTGTACATCCTCTTTACCAAGTCTTTCAACACCTAGTTTTTTAAGACTCTGCTCCATGACTAACGAACGTATTTCACTGGATACAAACAGCATGTATGGGAAATGCAAATGACATGAGATATAATAGCATATCCACGGAAAAAACTACTTTGTCATATAAAAGTTCATCATAGAAAATTAATCAAGAAAAAGATTATGATCAACTTGAACGCATCCTTCATTCCAAGCTTTATTTCTATCGTAATTGGAAGATCAGGATTTCTCCCTCCTGCAAATATTCCATTATTTAAGGAGATAACTTACTTATAAATAGTATACAGTTGCTGTTGATGACCGGCCTGAATCATTTGCTGAGCCAAATCATGTAACAAGGGCAGTATTCTAGGTGGGATGAGATCTGGAGGGTGGTAAACAACTGTTTCTAAACTTCTTTGGTGCTCTTTTGCTCCAGCACCATCACTTTTACTATCTGATCCTGTAGACGGTCTCAGAGATTGGGGAAGGCAATCGAAAAGACGATCAGGTTCCACAGGTTTACTGCAATCAATATAAGTTACCTTGAGTAGTGAACTTAAAAAGCTATAAAAGAGTTCTACTTTTACATGGATCAGGCAATGTTTATCTTAGAAGGTCTCAATATCACAACGTAAAACATATGAAGAAATTTTAAAAAACGAAAAAAAGTTGTATGCATTGAGAAAAAGAAATAAGTACTATAGTAAATTACAGACCTGTACAAGTTTAGAAGCTGACGAAACTCTTCTTCAAGCTTAAGAACAGATTTTGCGAGTAAACTGGAAATATGATTAATCATACCAATACTACTCTTAAGGCCTTTCGTACTGCTGAAAAATTTAACAATACTCCTTAGTTGATTAACTGCTTCCAGATAACTTTCCAAATCCTCATGTGGCCCTCGTAATATTTTGGCCTCCGTCTGTAAAGTCCAAAGAGAATTTAAGTTGTAATACTCACGTAAAGATACATGATTCATGACATAGAATGACTAATTGAAACAAAAAGAAGTAATCCTCAAATTACTATTGTTTATTTTGCATTGTTTTACTTCCGTGTATGCATGTGTACAACAAAATTCGTAGTGCAATACTCAGCAAAATCCAGAGTGAATATGCAACGAAATTTCCAAAAACAGAGCACCAAAAGCAAAATGTGACAGAAGGAGTTTCCCAAAATAAGACGAACCTGGCGTGCGAGATCGAATTGACCTAATATCGATTCAGCTACTTTCAATGTCTTGTCAATATTCTCATGTGCTTTTCTAATCGAATGCGTCCTTATCTTTTTTCCCATCAACCAAAAAAAGAAAAATTAATCATCAAATTAGATATACAAACAAATCACATTTATTCAAATCTACCAAAACATCACATACAGAGATAGGTAAACTCAGACGATTACGCAAATACCTGAGTAGGACGCATTGCGGTTTCAAGGGCGGAGAGGCGATGATCAAAGGAACCGAGAATAGAGATCATATTATCAGTAATTGTTTGGCTTTTCTGCATCGATTCGTTCATAAATTCTGATCTCTCTTTCAAATTCTCCATTACCACTGCGTAAGCCGCCATTGTTATCTGTTTTCGTTAGCTTCTCTAACGAAAAAATGGAAACCAAATGTTAGATGGCAGATTTTACAGAGAAACTGTATGGCTTTATATGAAAAACACTTGCGCAAATTATTAGTTTCGTGTCCAAATACTTACAAGATCCAAATGTATTTAAGTTAATAATTACCCATAATGTCTTAATAATTCAGAAGTTAAACGCAAAAAGATAAGACAGAGAAATATTTTCTCGTCCCATTTTTTGTGTAAGTATTACTATTTGATTTTTTTTAAGTATACCTATTTTAATTTATTAACTATATAAACTTATAGTATCTTTATGTTATTTTTAAATATATAAATTAAATTTTTATAAAGTTAATAATTTATATTCAAACTTAAAAACTAAATTACAAATCTCTTCACAAAAATTAGAAAAGAGTATTTCATAAAAGTTTCGTTTCTAACAACTTGTCTGAATTGGTTATTATCTGGTATAATATAATGTTTGTTTTGACGGTGACTTAAATTTTACTAAATTATTTTATCGAATCAATTGTTATGTAATGTTTAAAAGTCCTATTCTATATAACTATCGATTTATTATGGTTGTCATAATCTTTTTATAAATATATATGTTTTATCTCTGCTTATATTAAATAATAATTATTATAATTTATTCTTTATCCAGCCCTTTCTTTCCTAATAACTTTATCATGCATTCTATTTTTTTTAGATTTATCCTTCGAATAGCTAATATAAGATATTATGTAATGACGGAAAAAATATAATGCATTTAAACGTGAAATTATCAAAAATAAAATATAATCCGAGAAATCATATGTAACAACTAACAAGTAACAACCATTGAACCAAGCTGTTAGGACAGTGAAATTTTATTTTCCCTTTACTTCCTTTTGAATTTGTTTAATAATCAAAAATAATTTGAAATACAAATTATGATGAAAAAGTGAATTCGATGATACATACATAGTACAATATCAGTTTGAAGTAAAATGGTTATAATTAGTTTACTCAGTTATCTTTTTTCTTTAGTTCAAATTATGTGTTCTTATAGTTAGTCTGCAATTGACCTATGTGTAATTTGAAATTTAATTTATTCGAGCTAATTTAAATTCATATTACGTAAGATTCGTTTAAGGTTGAAAATACTTCTCGACAAAAAGTTTTCAACTCCATGATTTAAGAACAAAAGTGTTTCTTCATAGGGCCGACTAATTCAGATTGAGGTTGTGTAAAAAAAATTTTAATAGTCAAAGTCCTTTATTAAAAAATTCTCAATTCCTGTGATATGAATTTTAAAAAGTTATTGATTCGACTCATCCAAATTTTGTACGGCATAGTATCAATTTAAGGATGAAAGTTCACCTTATCGGGAATTTCTCGATTTTCATGGAAAACACACTAGTTCAACTAATTCAAATTGAAATTGAGTAAAACTCATTTAAAAGTAGAAGTATTCCTTAATTAAAAATCTCAATTCCATATTATGAACTTAAAAAGTGATTAATCTGAATAATTCAAATTCGAAAGCATAAGACACAATAGAGGATGAAAGTGTTTCATATCAAACATTTTCGAGATATCTTATTCATACCAATAATAGGATGGATAAATGCAAGCACGCACATATGCCGGAACTTTAAAAGTTGCGTCAAAGCTTATTTATCCGAATTCAACAGTTGCGCCAACCTCCTCTATCCACCAGTCAATTGTATTTATCCTAAGCCAATTTATGTACTAATTGACATTCTTCACGTCTGTAATTTCTATTTTTGCTAATCTATTTTGCTCTTTTTTAGGCTAACTAAAACATACCATGTACCATAGCGCAGCTGATTATACCGCTTCTGCCTAATTCTGTAGTCTGTACACAAGAAAGGCGAAACGGTTTCACAGAGATTGTTTTGCAGGCCGGTTAATCGGTCCAGAACGGCTCCTGAACGAACCAACAAGTACAGCGTCGTTGTTGCAGTGGTGGAACGTCGACGTTTCGCCGTTGGAGCTCGTATTCGCACATTCATAGCAGAGTGATTTCTTCGTGGGAAAAGTATCTTGGATCCTCGGAAATGAACTCGGATGCATCAGATTCGGATTCGGATTCTGCATTACTAGATCGAAAGTTTCCCTCTGGAGCTGTAGATTCTGCACACGTTCATTCATGCTCGTCAATTCCATCTGCGTAATTCGATCATATAACTGATTCACATCCGTCTGGTTTCGCCGCAGGAGAATCAGATTCTCCGACGAAGAGAGATGTGAAAACACAGTTTCCTCCAAAAACTCTCCGAACTCCATGCTGTTAGACTTCACCTTCCTGTTCCGTGCTTTTCTAGAACGCTTCATGACAACAAGGAAGAAACAATTCTTCTCACGAGAAATCACAGCGAAATTCGCTTTACCTGTGACAGGCATTTTCCTTCGATCCTCGAACCTATTATTAGAGCCTTTACGATCACATAAGTAAATTGAAATCTGATTCGGTGAAATCCCGATTCTCTCACTGATCATCAACTGAAAAGGCTTGAATACCAGCGTCGGTTGAATTCTGATGTTGCCAATGTTCATCTCCCTCTCCCCGTCGAAAAATATCACCGGAAACACCGATCCCTTACCTCCCTCCACCATTTTTCCAGTAAAAACCACACCGAAGAACCCGTCGATTTGCAGCCGAGTAGTTGAAAGAGAGTTGTAGATGGAGAAAAATGTGGGGGTTTTAGAGGTTTAATAGAAGTAAAAGAGGAGATAAAGCGTGACAGGGTGGTGTTGAGAGGCTTTTTATGGTGAATTGAAAGGGATGGAGAGAGAGTATGGTTGCTTGGTAATCAAGTAATAAAACGTGAACGGTCAGTATTTATTTTTTTTACTCCGACACATTTTGATTTTTGAGATTCAAATAAATTTAATTTTTATTTGGATTTAAAAAAAAATATTTTGAATTGTCAATTGTGATTACTTTTCACCTAATTAACAAATATAGGTATATTTAAGCCTTTTTCTTTTAAAAAACAATTTAATTATTGATGTGATCAAATCATAATTGATTACGTGTAAAAAAGTAGTTTTACAAAATCAAAAATATATTCAATTTACGAATAACGGCATGAATGAGCCTTTTCTCTAATGAAAATGATATAGATGAGCCAAATACTTTTAATGGATAACATAGATGAAGTCGACTCTAGTTCTTGTGAAGTCTTAATACAAGAGTAAATATATCTTATTAAAAATAATTTTACTTTTTAGGGTTCAAAATCAAATTTTCTAATTAATAGTGTATGAATTTTCATTATCATCACCATAATATCTTGTACTCCCTTTGTCTCAATTTATGTGACACATTTCGCTTTTTAAGAGTCAAACAATTTAAGTTTGACCGAGAATTTGTTCATGGAATCTTCAAATTTTTTAAAATGAAATTTATATATTTGTAAATTACATAAAAAGTACTATAAGTCTTAATAATTCAAAATAATAAAAAGATATATGAAAAAATTACGATAAAAAATAGACTTATTTAAATCTCGAAATCCGAAATATATCACATAAATTGGAACAGAGGAAGTAGTTAATAAGGCAATTAATAACGACTCATGTGCTCTAAATGATATATTGGATACGAAATGAGGTGTTTAAATAATTGCTATTTCCTATGTATAAACTTTCTATAGCAAAGTAAAGATTTCATCAACTTAAAATGTCTTATCAATCTATTTGCAATGTCTTTATTGTAATGTGCATTATTTAAAGTGATCAAAAACTCTCGTAAAATTCAATTTGTATTAGCATAATGACACACCTATAATCATTAAAGGATGTGATCAAAGTTCACAAATCATATATCAGATATTTTTTACTAGGAATATATGCAAAAGTTCATTTTTGACTATTTCTTTATGATTCTCGTACAATTTAATAATGTCAACTTTTACAATGATTCATAAAAAAAAAATTAATAATGAGATTCAAAAAAACATGAATATCGGCAATTCTTGTATGTTTGATGAAGTTAAACGGATAGTGATGCCTAATTATAGTCCTAGATACCTCTTCACAACATTCTTTCTAATTTATTGACATTAACTTGTCTAGTATGCTTCTTTTTTATACAAATTTGCTGCATACCAAAATAACATATAATTAATTTACACAATAGGCAATTGAAGTTGGTCAATAACATGTAAAATGCAATTCAATAAACAAAATTCATGCTAGTGAAATGCGAAGCTTTGAGTGCATAAATAGAGCACACAAGGTTCTTGTGAGCATAAAAAATAAAAAAACATTGTCCATGAGTATTTGAACTTAGAAATAATTAATTATATAGCTGTTGATTTTAAACTTGAAGTTTTAATTATTTAAATTTTTAGAAGTTATAATTGTCACATGGACATGAAAATCTCATAAAATTATAAAGACTATTTAACAAATTTAACCTCTCGTACAATGTTTTAGCACACCATAACTCAAGGTACCAAAATATTTTAAAGCGCTACAATAATAAATCACATACCCTATATTCTTTTAATTAACAAAATGTTTTGCGAGATTTCATGTTATTACAAAATTTTCAAACATACACAATCTTATATAAAAAAAATCAACAATAACAATAGTAACAAACTATTCTTTAATACAAATTTTATTTTTCTCATATTAATTTAATAAAATATACTTTTAAATTATTAATCGAAATTTACATAATTTAATTCTAACAAAATAAAAAATGTCACTAAGACTATTAATTAAGCCTTTCCATATTTTTTCCGTTTTCTCTATCTACTTGTAGCTTTGCTCCAGACTTGTAGCATTACAACATTTTACTCACTCTGCGGATCTCGCAGATCTGAGAAAGAAGACACCAAACTTTTCTCTTTTCTTAAAATTCCACCCCATTTTCTCTCCTCCGCCCCCCAAAACCCACAAATTCCTCTCTACAAATTTCTCTTCACTTTGATCCCACCATTTCTGCCTTCAATCTGGTAAGGTCTGTTTCTTATCTCATCTTCTTCTTTGATTAGATCAATTACGCTTTTGTTTCTCGTTCTAGATCTGTTCTCTGCTCGATTTTGCCTATGTAAGTCTGCTTGCATTACGAAATTTGATTATTAGGTCTACCTGTAATAGTTTTGTTCAATTATACTGCCGTCGGTAGATTCAGGCGTGATGTATACTGATATATTTGTTCATTTTGATGTATAAACATGTATTGTACATGATCTGAGTCTTGCAACCAATTGTGATTAAGTTAGATCTGCCTATTTCTGAGCTGAGAGTAAGATTGTGCATTTTGTGGTTTTGTTACTGAGATATAAAGTGATCGGTGGTTCATTTGTATGATTTAATTTGATTCTGAGGATAGAGTTTGATGGATGCCTTATTTATATTGAGTAAAGTTCAATTTGGAATTGAGGCATTGTTGAGAGATTGAGTGATTGGTCACATTTTGCTTGTGTTTTTGTTGCGGCAGTGTGATTGAGTATTGATGTGAGTTGTGGAAGAGTTCTATCTGGCATTAGGTTGTAGTGATTGAATCGCCTAACCTCCTTTGTTCGGCTGGTAATATACTTTTATGAATCTAGTAAACGTTGTTTAAAGTTTTTTTTTTTGTTGCGATTTCATTAATTCTTATAAGGAGGAGCTTCATTTATGCATTATTTCCTGTCTTATGGATAGCTTTGTGGTTTGAAGCCCTCTTTCGAATGGATTTATTCTATTATAATCAAAGAATCGATGTTGTTTTAGTAGTTCTTTATATATGACTGCTTAAGGGTATTTTAACTGCTTCAACTAAACAAAAGTTGGGGTCTTTTTGTGATTGTTGCAACTTTGTTCTCCTTTGTCAAAGTTATAATATGTTATCTTGGAACTTATGGGAAACTTTAAGTTTTCAGGTAAGCTAACTAGAATAAAATGGAGAAGTCCTGTTCTTTGCTGATACACTTTGATAAGGGCACTCCAGCTCTTGCCAATGAGATCAAGGAAGCTCTTGAAGGGAGCGATGTTCCTGCCAAGGTTGATGCCATGAAGAAAGCTGTCATGCTTTTGTTGAATGGTGAAACCCTACCCCAACTGTTTATTACTATTATTAGATATGTCTTGCCCTCTGAAGATCACACGATTCAAAAGCTGCTGCTTCTGTATTTGGAGATTATTGAGAAGACCGATTCTAAGGGGCGTGTGCTTCCTGAAATGATCCTAATTTGTCAGAACTTGAGGAATAATTTGCAGCATCCAAATGAGTACATTCGTGGAGTAACTTTGAGATTCCTTTGCCGGCTAAATGAGGTTGATATAATTGAACCTCTGATTCCATCTATTATGAGCAACTTGGAGCACCGGCATCCGTATGTTCGCCGGAATGCAATACTTGCTGTGATGGCTGTTTACAAGCTTCCACAGGGTGAGCAACTTCTGGCAGATGCACCAGAAAAGATTGAGAACGTTCTTACCACAGAGCAGGATCCGTCAGCTAAAAGGAATGCATTTTTGATGCTTTTCCAATGTGCTCAGGAACGTGCTATCAATTACCTCTTGACCCATGTTGATAGAGTATCTGATTGGGGTGACTTACTTCAAATGGTTGTCTTGGATTTGGTCCGTAAAGTTTGCAGGACAAACAAAGGGGAGAAAGGGAAGTACATCAAGATAATTATATCACTGCTCAATTCCCCTTCTGCTGCTGTTGTCTATGAATGTGCTGGAACTCTTGTTTCTTTGTCTTCTGCCCCAACTGCTATAAGAGCTGCAGCCAATACCTATTGTCAACTTCTACAGTCTCAGAGTGACAACAATGTGAAGCTTATCGTGCTTGATAGACTGAATGAATTGAAATCTTCTCATAGGGAGATCATGGTTGATATGATAATGGATGTCCTCAGAGCGCTCTCAAGCCCTAATCTTGACATCAGGAGAAAAACACTTGACATTGTTCTTGAGTTGATCACCCCCCGGAATATCAATGAGGTTGTTCTCACACTTAAGAAAGAAGTCATGAAAACCCAGAGCGGTGAACTTGAGAAGAATGGTGAGTACCGTCAAATGCTTATCCAAGCCATTCATTCATGTGCTGTGAAGTTTCCGGAAGTCGCAAGCACAGTAGTCCATCTGTTGATGGACTTCTTGGGAGATAACAATGTCGCTTCTGCAATTGATGTGGTTGTTTTTGTCCGTGAGATTATTGAAACAAATCCAAAATTAAGGGTTTCCATTGTTACAAGACTACTGGATACTTTCTACCAAATTCGTGCTGCACGTGTTTGTTCATGTGCCCTTTGGATTATTGGAGAGTATTGTATATCTCTTTCTGAAGTTGAGAGTGGCATTGCAACTATCAAACAGTGCCTTGGAGACCTACCATTTTATTCAGCTTCTGAGGAAGGCGAAGCTAATGATTCTGCGAAAAAGTCTCAGCAAATAAACTCCACTACTGTTTCATCTAGAAGACCTGCTGTCCTTGCTGATGGGACATATGCTACTCAAAGTGCTGCCTCTGAAACTGCTTTTTCACCCCCTACAGTAGTTCAAGGATCTTTGACCGCTGGAAATCTGAGATCCCTCCTGCTAACTGGTGATTTCTTCCTTGGGGCAGTTGTTGCTTGCACCCTGACTAAGCTTATTTTGAGATTGGAAGAAGTCCAACCATCCAAAGTTGAAGTGAACAAAGCAACAACTAATGCTTTACTGATCATTGTCTCAATGATACAGCTAGGGCAGTCTTCAGCTCTTCCACACCCAATTGATAATGATTCCTATGATAGGATGGTTCTGTGTGTAAGATTGCTATGTAATACTGGCAATGAGGTCAGGAAGATCTGGTTGAATTCTTGCCATGAGAGTTTTGTTAAAATGCTTTCTGATAAGCAGATGCGAGAGACAGAAGAGATCAAAGCAAAGGCTCAAATTTCTCATTCTCAGCCTGATGACCTCATTGATTTCTACCATTTGAAGAGTAGGAGGGTAAGTACCTTCTATCTGAACATTTCAGTACATTATCAAAAAAGGAAAGAAAGTATCTTCTATCTGAACAGTATTTGGTTGATTAACATGGAGGTCGCCTGTAGCTATTTTCTCACATTTCAGTTTATATATATGTGAGAAGAATAAAAAGAATTATCTTAGCTGAACAAGGGAACAAAGGTGGGAGCTTCTGGGGAAAGGGGTTGAAAAAAATAAAAATAAATGAAGTCCCATTTGGGTTAAAAATTGATTGGAAGTATTTATTCGTCCATCAAAAAAAATTCTTAGCTGACCATAAAATTGTATTATGAGGTTTTCTTTGTGTAATCTCAACGGTGTCTTCTTTGTGCTGTGTGGGCCTTGCACGGATGCAGATTTCTTTTGCTATTTTGTCTCACCTTTCCATCTTTACTGTCTCAAGCCTTCTGAGAAATGTTCTTTAAGTGCTATTTTCAACATTTTATTCCAGCTTTTCCAGAGCTTTTAAGTCATACTTTTTGTTTCTTTGACTACTGTTTCAATCACATTAAGAGAGTCATGCATATTACATTGCATAAGTTTCCTTCAGCATCAATGTCAAAAATTTGATTGAATATGAATTACTAGCTGGGACTTCAATTTTTTATGAATGACTATAGTCAAGATTCAAGAGTGCAGATCTCTCCACACTAAATTAGCTTATTGTGATCCAGGGAAGAGGAGGGGTGATGATGATGTACCAAAATGAACAACAATGAGTTTAACTCAAACATTTGCATTTGAATTGTTTCTGTTTTCCTCAAAATTATGTTTCTTAAGTAGTTTCTACTTAATGACAGAGCTCATCAATTAGAGCTGGTGTTTGATTCTTTGGTGCTTCAATGCAGGGTGATATTTGTTCTTCCATGTCCTAAATTTTTTCTGTTTTCCAGGGCATGAGTCAGCTGGAGTTGGAAGATGCAGTCCAAGATGATTTGAAGCGTGCCACTGGAGAATTTGTAAAAGACGAGACTGATGCTAATAAACTAAACCGGGTTCTGCAACTAACAGGATTTAGTGACCCTGTTTATGCTGAAGCATATGTGACAGTTCATCATTATGATATTGTCCTGGATGTGACAGTTATTAATAGAACTAAAGAGACCCTCCAGAATTTGTGTTTGGAATTGGCAACTATGGGTGATCTTAAACTTGTTGAGCGTCCACAGAATTATACTCTAGCTCCTGAGTCGAGCAAACAGATAAAAGCAAACATCAAGGTGTCCTCAACTGAGACTGGCGTCATTTTTGGGAACATTGTTTATGAGACGTCGAATGTGTTTGACCGGATGGTGGTTGTGCTAAATGACATTCATATTGACATCATGGATTATATATCCCCTGCAGTGTGCAGTGATGCTGCTTTTAGAACCATGTGGGCAGAATTTGAGTGGGAAAACAAGGTAAGCTATTCCTTGACTCTTTACCACCATCAAATAGTTCTTTCTGTCCTAGTATACTATTCATTTTGATGTTAGAGAATTAGAAAGTAAAACTGGGTATAGTTTTTGTTGTTTTTGATGACTTCCAATCTTATGGTGTGGTTTATGTGGCATCATAGTGTAGGTTAGACATAGGTTTACTAAATACTTCTATAGGTTATTAATGTTTTGAAAACGACTTGTTAATGTTGTAAATCTTGATCTGCTTATGGGGTAAATTGATTTAATCAATGCTCTGCTTGGCATCTAAACTTTGGAGTAGTCTCTTGTATGTCTTACCATGAAAATAGTGGAGCAATTACTACATGAATTATATTTATAAGCACTTGAGAATGAGCCACTAGCTTTCTAAATTGCAGGTTGCTGTCAACACTGTCATTCAAGATGAAAAAGATTTTCTTGACCATATAATCAAATCAACCAACATGAAGTGCCTTACTGCGCTGTAAGTTATCTGTTTGCCTATAAGTGTGGAAAGTTGTACTTGGTTGTTATGTATGCCTTTACTGATTTTGATGTATTTATTGATGTCCATACCATCTTGTTCTAGATTATTATCATTTTCTATTTTGTATAGTACTATAGTCCAAAGTTGTGATACATGAAACTTGTTTTGGGACAATTTTGGAGACTACATATGTAAGAGAAAAGGGGGGACTTGTAGCCACAGGATTATTGTGCTGTATAAAACTTAGAACTTCAATATCGATGACAAACAAATTGTGTTTGATTGGTGCTTATTATTTTCCATTATAGATAAATTGATGTACTTTGATGTATACGGACTACCAAGAATATGAGTTTGTCCTGCATGAAAATGTGGAAGTACTTGAACTGATTCGTCATGTATATGATGGTGTTTGCATAAGACTGAGTTTAGGACTACTCTTCTTAGCGACCTTTAGAATCTAAGAACCACTGGTATTATGGTTGCTGTATAGACCTAGGAGCTTACCAAATTATACCTAGTCATCGTGAGAACAGTGTGTATCAGGGGAAATTTGGCTATTCCAATTATTACATGTTTTATTTTGGTGTATATTCAGAAATCATGAAAGAATTTGAAGTTGGATAGCACAAGTTACTTTATCACGGGAAAATTAGTAAACTTTTTAAAATTGGATCCTACACGTTATTTTTAGTTGAAATAGTAGTTTATCATTGCATAGCCTTGAGTTTTTGCTTTAGGTTTTAACTCACAGACCCTAACTGTGTTTTGTTGTTCTGGAGTTATCACCTATTTCTCTATGTAACTTCTTGCATCTTCTTGATGCTTTACCACCTCTTAATTAATTAAAAAAAAAGAAAGCGTAGTTTATTAATACAGGAACTAGTTTAGTTTCTTTATTTTACCGCTGTTTTTTTACTGTTGGATGTAATTGAACTGCTTCGAATGAGTTTCTAAATAATGTATTCAAGCTCCAGAATGGCCTTTCAGTTCATTTTGTTCTGTTACTGATCTGGATATATTGAGCAATATTATTTGTCCTAGTGATGCATGGCTTGGTTGACACGTATATGCGCTTTCATGCATGAATCCAGGTCTGCTTTGGAAGGGGAATGCGGGTTTCTCGCTGCTAACTTGTATGCAAAGAGTGTGTTTGGCGAGGATGCTTTGGTGAATGTAAGCATTGAGAAACAAGCAGATAGTAAGCTGAGCGGCTACATCAGGATAAGGAGCAAAACCCAAGGAATTGCTCTTAGCTTGGGAGACAAGATAACACTCAAGCAGAAGGGAGGCAGTTGATCAGGTCAACTTGAATTTAGTATCACCTAGATATGCTGGTATCTTATGCTCTCCATCTTTAAAGAGATTTTGCATCTTTATTTGGTTTTACCTTATGTCTTCTTGTTATAATTAAAATGAGGTGGCTTTTTATTGAGTGGTTGTTAGGACAGAAACCAATTCAATGGGTACCTATTATATTGCATGGTTTTTGGAAGACATAGGGGACTGAAGTAAAATAACTTGTTGAATTACTTGTTGTAAAAGAAAATATTGAAGTACTGTTATTGTTATCCATCTGATGGGGAATCTTGCTACTTGTGAAAGTTGTATAGAACACTTTCAAAACAATAGTACTTGGAAGCTTTGATCCTTATCAATAACAAGGAGCTGCAAATAACAAGGAGCTGCAAACATTGATAACTAAAATACCTGTACGTGTCTTTTTTGTTTTAACCCTTTTTTGGGTGGTAGTCCATTCTGCAGATCATGATTATTTCACTAGCAGTGATAGCTAAAATACATGGGCCTGTGTGTCATTTTTCTGTAAATCCTTGTTGCATGGTGAAATGTTGTGCAGATCATGTTATTTTACTAGCAGTGACAAATGCATGGACTCTTTAACTCTTTTAGTGGTACTGGGTTCTCTGTACTGATAAGACACTCAATTTGAAAATTTTAGGAAATCATCATTGGTCGCTTCTTTAAGTCTTTTTAAAGTCTAATTTGATATGGCTGTGAATATTCTTTTTCTGGACAAGGCAACCTTTTGCAGATATTTTACTGTAA
Source organism: Solanum acaule (assembly GCA_036250505.1). Classification (NCBI taxonomy): domain Eukaryota; kingdom Viridiplantae; phylum Streptophyta; class Magnoliopsida; order Solanales; family Solanaceae; genus Solanum; species Solanum acaule. Next base: position 22,496 of record JAJOOR010003821.1, on the reverse strand, counting down.
AGCATTTTCCTCCCCCGTTCTTTTTCAACTCCTTAGAGTAGATAGGAAAATCCTTCAGATACCTGTACTCTTACGTAAAGCTGCTCAGACTCTTTATGGTGATCCACTGATTAGATTACAGATACTTAGCCGTGGATGTGGCTTTGTGACAAGAATATGCAGGTGCATGACACGGGTGCACACACTTCTTTTGTCTTCAATTTTAAAATGATACACAGATTGTTTAGTGCGTAGTGTTATATACTACACACACAATTATAAATTGGCTTGACCTTCACATATACTTGAATGTATATGTGATTGTATCATTCACGGACTAGTTATGTGTTGTAATTTTTGTTATGGATAATGTAGGGTTTTGTCATGCATAGTTATCAAAGTCGAGACTGATGCAGAGTTTTGTATTAGAAACAAGACGTTATTTTAATAGTGCAAAGTGTAATACCGAGTCTACTTTCTTATACGAAAAGATGAGTCCTTTTATATTTTCCTGCTAGGCTTCAGTTTCCATCTCCTTTAAATGTGAATATTATCTTTTAATATACGACCTCATTAGTTCTTCATAATTTGCAGATTTACACACTTTGAATTTGAGGCTCCTCCAAATCCCCCATATGCAGCTTGGAAGAGTGCTGGGGTTATTGAAAGAACATGTAGAGATTATAATACTGCATTTATTGTTAGTTTCAGATACAAGATATTCAAGTATTTTATTATCTGTGAGGACAGTTTTTGTAGAGAAAGATCTGAAGAAATATTGCTTTCTTTTTGGCATGTTTTGAGCAGGAGTTTCTGTTGAGGTTAACTTCAGTTTTTCTGTTGAATTCTTTACCCAAACTTTTTACTTTATCTTTTGTTGTTAAACTAATCTCCTTTTCCTTCTTTACTTTATCCCATTAACCCAACCTACATGGAAAAATCCTTAGTAGGAAAAAAAACTACTTGGAATTGTTAATGTTTGGTAAAATTAGTTCATAAACCTTGTCAAAATATTCATTCATATGTCAAAGTTATTAAAGTGATAAAACTTTAATTAGTTTTGTTTGGATTAATTAGATAAATTTTAAGTAAACAAAAAAAGAAATTAGAATTTGGTAAGAGTTGGGTAGACTACTGTACTATTATTCTTTGTATAACTTTTGTGATGGGTCAACAATCAGAGGTGGATTTACAATTTAAATTTAGTGTTTTAGAATTGAACTTGTGGTACTATTAGTTCAAATCACTACTATTATTTCTTGTATTTTAAATAAATTAAACATTTTCATCAAAAGTAATGAGTTTAAACAAACCCACAGCTATATAATTGCATCCACCACAGTAAACAATAACCCATTTATCCGTTCAAATTCGCAGTGGTAGCTAGTGGAGGTGGTTGTGGCAGAAGTGACAATGATGGTTGGCTATGCGTAGTGGTGATGATTGGTGATAGTGATCGTTAACAACAGCAGATGGTGGTTGTGGTAGTGACGAGCAGTGAACATAATGCTAGTGAAAGCACATCTTCACAAGAATCTTTAAACCCCCACATAGAAAAGAAAGTACAATGAAGAACAAGCAAATCATATATCAAAAAATCCATTTATATTATTGTCAAGCATTATCAATCGCGCCAAGAAGGCGCTACATACAGCAAAACATAGGATATACAATACCCAAGTGTTACATATATCATGTACAACATTTGTAATACTCTATATAAAATGGCAATGTTCTATATATGTTGAGTTGAGTGTTTTCTTGCTCCTCTCTCTCCCTCTAGTTGGAACATCAACCTGTCAAAATTTCTGAATCCTGCATACCAAGCAAAATGTGTAGTATTTGCAGTACAATATTAATCATTTGCATTTTGACATATAGTTTAGATTTCAGTTATACTAAATCTTGATCTCCATTCATCCAAAAAAGATAGCTACAACATTATAATATAGTGTCTGGTTCATAACCATACATACAACTATGAAGAAGCAAACGCATTATTACAGGTATAGGTTGAGCTATCTTTAAAAACTAAGCATCAATAAAAAGGGTGCATAGACATACTCATACTTTTAGCAATTACCTAAAGCCATGCTTGCTTTATTTTGCACCACTTGAGAACAAGAAAATTCTAAGTCCCAACATTAACATGGTTATGGATTGCTGAAGGATTTGTGAAACATAAAAGCGTTTTCTTTGGCAAACACATTAGACTATCTCACAATGATTTTTCACATCTAACCTCGTTGTTTCACATCAATCCTACAGAAACCCACAACCATGCAAAATGAAGAGAAAATAAAGCAAGCATGCTCTAGATAATACACCAAAACACAAATAAAGATAGCCTAATTCAAAGGTCATGGAAACTCATAACATTATGTGCTTAACAAGGAAAAGTTCATAAAAAATTGACTAAACATTCTAAATCATATCTCACAACAAGCAAAATAACCAAACATTGACAATATAAGGAGTAGCTAATTCCAAGTACAAGAATCAACAGATACTAACAAAATAATATGATAATCAAAGTACAAGTAGCAATTGGATCTTCAACAAAAGTTAACAAAGAATGTCACTAAAGCAAATATGTGAGCAAAACTCAAAGATTTAATTAGCATTTACCTCAAACCATGCTTTCTTTATTTAAATAGACAAGAAAATTTCAAGTCACACATTCAACATGATTATGGATAGCCGAAGGATTCACGAGAAACACAAAGCGTTTTCTTCCTAGCAACAACTCTTTGAATCTCCAATGTTCTTCACATATCACTTATTTGTTTCACATTAATCCTTGTGCTACCCATAATCATGTAAAATTATGAAAAAATAAAGAAAGCATGTTCCAGGTAATCTGCCATAAATCTAAACAAACATAACTCAATTCAAAAATAAAAGGGGTGGCGGCTAAGAGCAAAAGAACCCTAATTTTGTGAGATGAATGATTGGGGACTGAAGGCAAGGTATTTATAGATAGGGTTTTATATTTGGGTTAATAACACTTTTGGTCCCTCAATTATATGTAAATTCTGATTTTTGTCCTTTGTGTGTTATGATTTGATGTATTTAACTTGTAATTAGTTGGAAATGTGTTCTTTCGGTCCTTTTATGTCGAAAATAGGCAATGTTTAGACTATTTTTTATAAGTACATTGAGATACCCTCAATTATAAAGTAACAATTAACAATACATGTTTGACATAATATACGAGTAATAAAATGTGATCAATAACAAATAAGGGGATCAAAAATGCATACTTCAAGTAATTAAAAATGAAATATTTTTAGCACTAAAATTAAAATTTATTAATAGCAATGGTACCAAAAGTACTATTAAGCCTTTATATGAAGTTGTAGAATATTTAATAAACTTTGTCCTCCTTTAAATCCCTTCAAAAAATCTGTATAGAACAAATTTGATCCACTAACATAATGAAATATTTTCTTTAAAAATAAAACTAATCGTAATAATACACATGCATTCCATGTGGATTGTCGTAATAGCAACGTGATATTTGGTTCAAAATAGATCGTTAAATATGTGAACAAAATCTTATATCGATAGTTTAAAAAAATGAAAAGATACATATAAAATGTAGCAATACTCTTTATTGTCGATTGGACATAGTTTCCAAGTAATTTTTTGATCACTTTTCTTCGTTATTTTATTGGTTAGAAAACATAGGTAAAGTGACAAGGACTAGCACAAAAGTTTGTACCAAGCAAACCGATCAATGTATAAATATGTTTACTATATATGATTTAAATTATAGGTACACATTGCATTTAACGTATCATAAAATAAAAAAAATATACTACTTATATGCTATCGATAGGTTGAAAGAGCCATTAAGGGATTGGATCAATCAACTTTTAGAAAGGACCGAAAGATCCTATGTGGCACGTGAATTGTTCGTGTGTGAGAATGAATTTGTCCCTCATGAGTCACTAAATTACTATGGTGAAAAAGAAAATTCATCTTATAAAGATCTTTTGTATTTCAGTTACCGATTAAGTACATTATTTTTCACCTTTCTCCTATGAAAATGACAATATAACTAAAAACAACATTTGTAATACACATAAAGCCAATATCCCCAATCAACATCTTTAGGGTCCATACTGTATGTGTATGGTACCACATGTAAGTTAAAGCTAATATTAGCTGTAATTGAAAAGGAAAGTCTAGTTGGTAACTCCAACCATGGACCTGGTCCTTTCCCTCAAGCATCTTCTTCCTTTTATCAAATAGTTAAATGTCACATACATCGTCGGTATGAAGAATTTTTACACCATCAGGTCACATTTGCTTGTTGTAGCAAGTAATATGTCGTATTTTCAAGATTACAAATCTCACATTTTAAGATGGTTTGGTTTACCTGTCGATATCCTTTAGATGACCTGATAGAGTAAAAAAAAAAGGGTCTTTATATTGACTGTATATATAACGAACATTATTCTTTTTGAGTAACACCCAGGCTGACATGCCTTCGGCCTAATGACTTTGGGCGCAACTTGCATTCAAAGACTTTGATGGAAATAAAGATCTTGTGAAAGAATTACATATGGAAACAGTTTTCATTCATCAATCATCACTATACCATATCTACATCCCACATAACTTCAAAAGACTATACATTGGAGTAAAATTTTCTACAAATAAAAGTGAAAGAAAGCATAGATAAAAAACAGGATCAAAATATCACACAAAAACAAACAAAAATGCTATCCACATTTACTGAATAAGAATATCAGATCAACTACACTAGAAGTAGTGCAGTGCCTTTTTTCTCATCTACCATCAACTGATGTAAAGGACTCGGCGAATCCAGTAGGTCTTGAAGGGATACTACCCTTAGTGTCTTCAAGGTCGACGCAACTCAAGTCTTTTCCTTCTGATTCTTGCCAACCCTTGACCATTTGATTGAGTGGAAGACTGTAATCGATACCACAATCGTCGTCTGAATCTTCCTCAAGAGGCTTCCATTTCTCAACGAGCGGGGAGAGCACGTTCACAGCATGGGACATGTCGGGGCGTTGGCCAGGCTCTCTTGCTGTGCAGTGACCAGCAAGTTCTGCAACGGTGTAGATGCTCTCAAATGTACTCTCTTGTTTCACATCCAAAGCTGGATCGATTGCTGCAATAAGTTTCTCTTTAGAGGATTTGATGTTCCAGAACCATGCAACTAAGTATTGGCTCTCATTTGGTCTGTCGTCATCAAGTGCCATCCATCCAGTTAACAACTCCATAAGGACAACACCGAAACTAAAGACATCGGCTTTTGTGGTGATTTTACCAGTAACTGTATTAAAACAGCAAGCAAAATGAGTTGGGAAACCAGCAGACGGAAAAGGCAGAATCATCTAAAGAAAATCCTAGGTGTCTACAAGAATAGTCATTAACTAGTTATCGGTGAACAGCTTTATTAGGTGACATAAGATTTAATCAGACTATGACAAAATAGTCCTTAACTTATCCACCCCAAAACAGACAACAGTAACTAAACTATTTGAGTTTTATGTAACTGTAATCATACCAAAGAGAACATCAAATGGCAAATAGAACATCTGTTTCCTGTTTTACAAAATAAAATGTCATGTTAGGAATAAAAGAACAGGAAATGAAATGTTTACCCGCATATTCAGGTGCTAAATATCCGAAAGTTCCAGCTAGCTTGGTGACCACAGAGCCCTTCTCTCCATTAGGGGCGGGTTTCACGAGTCCGAAGTCTGATACTTTTGCTCGGAAATCATCAGTCAGCAAGATATTTGAGGGCTTGAGATCTCTGTGTATGAAGCACTGATGAGCTAATGTATGTAGATACTCCATTCCTCTAGCAACATCTAATGCAATATTCAGCCTCTTCTTCCATGAAAGAGGCTCTAAGTTCAAGCTTTTCCAGTTGAAAAGATGCATGCTAAGGGCACCTTGTGGCATGTGTTCGTAAACCAGAATCCGTTCATTGCCTTCAACAGAATATCCCATTAGAGACACTAAATTCCTATGTCTGACTTTGGAAAGAACAGAAATTTCAGATTGAAATTCATCCAACGCTTTGCTGCTAATTACTCCAGACTCCATTCTTTTGACAGCTATTTTTGTTCCATCATCTAATTCTCCTTTATAAACCACTCCAAAACCACCACGCCCGAGTTCATTTTCTGGAGCAAAGTTCTTGGTTACTTCCCTAAGTACTTGAACTGATATGACCAAATTGCCAGCTTCCATCACAGGGTATTTACCACTGTGTATACTAGAAGAACCCATTCCAGTCAGTATCGAAAGACTTCCTTTAGTTTCATCGGAAATTGCAATCTTGACCATCCGATCCAAATCAGAAGGATCTCTAGGATGAACCACTAGAGAAGTTGGACCTTTGTGCCTATCCATACTCCTCTTTCGAACGTAAACATATAGTAGCATAGCAAAAGAAACTAAAAGTGCGAAACTTGCAATAGGAACCACAAAAATGACTAAGTTAGACTTGGAAGAGCTTGACTTATTGGTCGGCAAAGAGGGTGAAACAGCAGTGGATGTACTATTCTTTTGCAAAGGGCTTGCTATAAGAGGACTAGAGTTCAGTAACGAATTTCCACTCAGGACGAGTTTCAAGGGGGGAGTAAATTCAGGCAGAGGAAGGGAAATGTGGTTATTGCTCAAATCAAGCAGAACCAAATGTTTCAAACTAGTCCAACTAGATGGAATAGAACCAGAAATATTGTTAGATCCAAGATAAATATGAGTAAGACAATCTAATTTTGCAATTGAAGGACTCAAGGTACCAGAAAGATTGGACTTAGGCAAGTTTATCACAATAACTTTTTGGTTAATGTCACAACTTAATCCCCACCACGGCCCGTCACAAGGATTATCTCCTGACCATGATTCAACAAGTTTAGATGGATAATTCAACTCATCAAGGAATTCTAAAAGTGCAATAACCTCAGGTGCACAAATTTTGGCTTGACAAAAAGAATTGGATTGATAACTAACATTTATAGCCTTGAAATTTGGTATTGGCCCCATAAAATGATTATTATTCAAATCAAGATGGCCTAATGGCATGTTTGCTAAAGATTCAGGAATTAAACCAACAAGATCATTGCTATTAACATTAAGATCCTGCAGATATGTCAAATTACCAATCTCCTTGGGAATTTTACCTGAAAAATGGTTCCCATGAAGCCAAAGACTAGTGAGTGATCTCATTGTTGAAACCACATCAATTGAACCACTCATGCCATCACCAGTCTGATCATTCAACCAAAGCATTTTGAGCTCAGAATCCTCAAAAGTACCTGGTATAGTCCCCGAAAGTCGATTCTTGGACAACAACAATACATCTAAAGAAGACATATTTCCAAGAAACTCAGGCAAAGAACCAACCAAATTGCAGTTCATCAAAGTCAAGTTAGTCAATTGAGCTGAACTTTGCAACTCATTAGGCAAACCCCAGCCAGTTGTTGCATTCAAAGGATTATCATCCAATGCCAACACCTCTAAACTCACAAGCCCATTAAAGAAATCTAATGGAATACTATCAAACATGTTGAAATCCAAGAAAGCATAGCGCAACTCAGACAAACCACTAAAAGATGGTAACTTTCCACTAAATTTGTTCCTTTGCAACCCCAAATTAGTCAATTTAGACAACTTATTAAAGTTCTGAGGCAAAGGGCCTTTTAACCCCAACCCCATAACTTGAATCTGTTGAATTTTGTTTCCAGTACAAATTATATGAGGCCAAGCTGGAGGACCACAAGGGTCATCACCTTTAACTGGCCATTCTAAAAGCTCAGAATTTTCTAACCCTTTCTTGAACTCATTGATAATGGCTAAGTCATTAGGGTCTGTAACACTGTAAACAACTGAAAAAAGTGAAATAAAGAGTGTTAGAGCAAACCCCATTAGCTGAACAGCCTCCATTGATGATGATTTCACCAAGAACCACTAGACAGCATGTATTGACAAGAATCACATAATCAAGAAAGTTGATTTCTTAGTGCCAACTAATGGCTGTTTTTTGTACAAACCCATGTTAGAATTTAGACAAGGAGAGGTGGGAAACATGGGTTGATTCAGATCACTACAAACCCAAGAATAATGGAGAAATAGTAATATACAGTGCTATAATTGGAGTGAGAAAACTCTATTAGTATGGAATTCTGCACACACTTTGTTGCATAATAAAACAATACTCTTACTTCACATATTTTAACTAGAAACAGAGTTTAACAAAGTAAATAATAACGAACACAATTTTAACATGTCACGTGAAAAATTTAAATTATAAAGTTGCTAACAAAAGAAATGCATTCTCTTTAAACATGTCACGTGGAATGTTTGAATTAGAAACTTGCTAATAAAAAAAGAGAGGAAAAGAAACATTTTAAAATGAATTAAAAGAAAAAGTAAAATAAATAAATTGAAACAAAAGAAATACAAGTTGGGGTCAATAACGTATTTAGGAGTCTTTTGGTTGGAACAAATTATTATGAGATTAATTAATTATTTCGGGATAAGTCTTTTGATAAGTTATTTCACCATATATATGAGATAACTTATTTCATCACTAAAGTATAAATAGTAGGATAAATAATTCCAAGACTGTCAAATACCTCCAACTGAACGTAAGATAAATAATCCTATATTTTATCCTTAGGATTTTTATGCCTTAAAACCTCACACCAAACGACTTCAATATAATCAAGAGAGGATGGAGAGTATTATTTACGAATTCAAATAAACTCGACAACTTTTATCATTGTATTTGTATTAAAAATCAAATTAAATATAAATATTTGACTCATTTGCTAAATTCAGAATTGATAAACTTTAATTTTTGACTCTGCCCCTTGAGTAATCCAATATATATATAATTAATACAAGTGGTATGGTTGATTAAAGAATATTAAAGAAAAAAAAATCTGGTTGTGAAGATTTAGCAAGTGATGACCATAAAAAGTGGATCTTCCATTAAAAGGGTTTATTTATGCAAATATAAAATGCAATAGTGGAAGGAAAATTGTCCTAATTTTCTGGGCATTATGAAGTGTTACTGGCCTTAGAAAATATAATAATGACAATTGACAAGGACATTATTGTCTTTTTAGAAAACGATTATTTATATTATAAGCACATTATTTAACTCTTTTATTTACCTTTTTTTTAAGGAAAAAGATTTTGAAATTGCTCACCCTTCGCTATAAATATTTAAGGTATGAAAAAGACATGAAAGTTAAAAGATAACTTATGGCATTAAATAAAAGGATCAAAATAATTAGAGTTATATATATAAAAAAAAGTTGAAGAATGTTGTGAAATTAGTGAAATATGACTCATTTAGATAATGGTCACTTTCAATATGTTCGGAAATAAATTGTATATCGTGATCTAAAAGATCAATAAATAAATAAAAAACATTTACTAAATAATTATTTCGATCATAACTCTTTTCGTGTCAAATTAAAATTACAATTTTGCCCATTACCACCATGCCTTGTGAGTGGTCAATGATTGAGGGACCACTTCCCAGCATGTGGGGTTGTTTCACAAATTGTCTTTTAACGAAAATATAAATTGCATATTTACCCCCTCTAATATCAGAAAATATCAATTAACCCCTTAATTATTTTTTAAAAAAAATATTTTTTTATTCAACTGCCTATGAGGAATGGATAAGATTTCTTCCATTTATAAATAGAGATTTTGTTTTTGAATTCTGAAAATAAACAACTTTTCGATATGGAAAGCTTTCTTCTCTAATGTGTTCAACACAACATGGATATGTACTAATTACATCTCTAATTGTGAATATCATTAGTCTTAAGTTTTGTAAAACTTATATTACTTAGTGATTATTCACTCGATGTTCATCTAATGGATGTTTAATGCCAAAGATATTATGATGGAATGGTAAATATTTATCTATTCTTAATTAAATATTACAATTGAAAACTGAATTGACTTTAATAGTAAGAAGTTTTATTCTTAAAGTAAGATTTTTTAGGTGCAAATTAATTGAGTTAAGAAAGGATATTGAACACCGGACAAAAACAAACAAAAACAATTGAATGGATGTTTATGATTATGTATAAAGTTTTATTTTCCTCATGTTGGTAAAAGAAGTATGGACCAAAAATTTGTAAAGGAAAATTAGTTCAAGTATCCTTTATTTGTTTTTCTTAGGGAAAAGGGTCTAAAAAATACTTTAATTTTGGCCGAAATTGCTGTTACGATACCAAATTTTGGAAAGGACCTTTTATCTCCTGTACTATTTAATATTGTATTTTAAAGGTATATATGTGCATGCGTAGGCATCATAAATATTGCATCATTTTAAATAGTAATGTGTCCACGTGGGCACATAAATACCTTTAAAATACACTATTAAATAGTGCAGGGGGTAAAAGGTCCTTCATAATATTTGGTATCGTAACAACAATTTCGGCCAAAGTTAGAGTATTTTTCAGACCATTTTCCCTTTTTCTTATTTCTTTTTTAAAATAAATATATTAAAATACATGCCATTTGTGATTATAAAATATTTTGTTAAGTTTCACAAGAATGTAATTCTTTGGATTTTTGTTTTCTACACTATGATATAATGCCTTTAAATTCTACCTCTTTTTAACTTTTTCAAGAGAGAAAATATAATATCTTATCATTTTTATTTTTATTTGAGAAATTTAAAGATAAGATAACTTTTTAAGTTCAACAAGACAAATAGTGTTACGATTGGATCTTGTCTTTTACGTTTGAAGCCTTTTATTTCCTGTCAATGAAACAAAAAAATTAAATTTAAAAAATCACCTAGTTAAAAATATATATATTTATACTATCCATGTGATATTATACTGATGAATATAATCAATGCACGTTATTGGATATATTCGATCAATCATTCACCTCACAAGCACTATTGCTATAATGGCTGCTAAGTATTTCATCACACGTTTGATATCTACATAGGTCTCGATTAGTTTAAATTCATATTGAATAAGACTTGTTTAAAAAAAAAATGTTCTTTAACCAGATTTTATTCATACTCAATGCTCGAACCCTATCACTAGTTATCCTGTCACATATATATACTTCATGATAACATTTTAATAGCTTTTCCATTCTATTAATTATTATGGTTTAAATTATTTGATAATAATTTAAAAATAAAAAAAAACTTTTTTGTTAATATTATATATATCACTATATATTGACTGAACCTGATGGTGCAAAGCTGGCTTTTGGTACCATCATCCAAAAAAAAGGCAGACAAAATAAACCCCCACGTACCCCCCACCCCCACCCACCCCAAACCAATAGATCTTACGTAATTACTTTCTTTTTTTCATTTGGTATTTGTGTTGGAGTCCGATTATTTTGAATTCGCGTTGCATAGGACTTCATTGGTGGGAAGCGTTCCCTATCATGGTTTTTTTTCATACACAAGGCTTGAATATGAAATCTTTAATTAAAGGACGAGCAGTTTATCCACCGCAACACATCTTTTCGTGGTTACGTAATACTAATACCCTTTGTTTGTATAGTATGAGAGATTACTTAGGTTTAAAGGGTCAAAAAGTTGGCCATTTGTAGCACTTATCTATTTATTTTTTCCTTGAATAAAAATATTTTATGTTATGAATTAGTATTTAATTGAAAGATAAATTTTCTTAGATTGAGAATGATTGTGTACTTTATCTAAAGTTTTAAGTGTTAATTTAAGTCGGTATGGGAAGCATCAATACGTACTTTGGACTTTTCTTTAATAAAAAAGAAATTTCCTTGACATAGAGGAATAAGAAAAAGAAAGCTTAATTTCTTTCTCTCTATTAATAATTATTATCTCATAAATTAGATTTTTTTTACTAATTGACCTTCAAAGAAACGATCAAAATGCTCTCCCATGAACTAATGGAGTAGTTTTTTTAAAAAAAAAGAATTAAATAAAAAAATCGTTCATCAATTGATTAAAAAATAGTCGATGGATATATAATTATGATTCATATATAATATATGTATGATAATATATAAGTAGTATATAATCTATGTATATTGATTAAAAAAAAGTAAATAGTAAATTTGTCTGATATTTATACATGTAAAGATTCCTTTGAAAAAATATTGGGTCAAAATCGAAGAATAAATGTAAGTTTAGAGTATGAAAAGTATGATATCAAATTCGGACTCACACAATATGATGGTGGCCAAACCTCAATAAAGACATTGAATCTTTAAGGGATATTGTATATCATATATGACGATTAGGGCTCATGACGAAGGACGAATCAAAGAGAAAGATTGACATGCTTTTAAAGAAAAAACATATAAGACACCTTAGACAAGTTTCATATCATAAAGAGAAATAAAAGTGAAAAATATTGTGTATAAGTTCGGATGGTATATAAAAGAACTCAAAAAAACTCGATGGGTATAGCTCAAAACACAAATCTCTGAGGTTTATTAGATCATAATAAACGATATGTGTCATCGTCTTGAATTGTAACATCACCCTTCTTCCCCAACTTTGTAAAGGTTCATTCACCACTAACATGATATGTAATGACATGTTTATGTCTATTAATAGTCATTATCATTTTAGTTTTATATCTTAAGAGAATGTCCATTAATATTTCTTTACTTTAAGAAATTTTAAAATATCTAATCAATTAAATAAGGTATAGAAGATTATAAGTTTTATTACTTTAAGACTTTAATCATGAAAAATCTATTTCTAAAACAAATGTTTGCTCAAACTAAGAAAGTTGTTGTCTATCATGACACATGAGGCATATTCATTGTAACAAGTGCTAAAATTAGTGCTATATTGATGCCAATGTTGGTAGGATATTTTCAAAGATGGAGCCAATATGCTTAACAAATATTAGGTTCGAAAAGTATTTTTAAAATGTACTTTATAGCATCTTGGAAATTACATTAATTATGTTATTATAATTTATATTTACTTTTTGAACCTTCTAAATGTCAAAATTACGGAGTTTTTCCTCTCAACTACTCAAGTAATTACTCATCACACATGTTCCATCTCATGTCATGGACGATATATGTTATTTACCTTCATTACTACCTTATTTATAGCAATGAGTATTAAATCATCAATGTCTAATCTATTGGAAAACCACATACAATTCAATGTATCATTATATATATATATATATAAAACCCATCTTTCATGAGAAATGCAAGATTAGATTGCATACCATAGGTCTTTAAGAAGTTGTAATCTAGTTCTTTTTCGAATTCTGCATATAACGAAAGCTTATTACATCATTTTTTTTAAAACAAAAAACAAATAAATTGTGTAACATGGAATATATATATATATAGGAAAAAGGGGAAGAATCAAAGTCGTGGAAGTAAATTTTTCTTGGTTTCTCAAACAGTATGCAGTACTGCATTGAGTAATATTTAATTTGAATTATTTTTGCGTAAGATCCAAAAAAAAGAGAGGGAGAAACACTTCTAAGTTCTATCAGGATCTTTTTTCATATTTAGAACTCAAACATGAAATTATTATTTAAAAATAAAAGAATTTTATCTATCCGATCCTACCACACCATGAAAACTTATTATTGTCTGATAAAGAGAAAACAAAATGAAAATACAGATGGGGTTATGTCTTTGTAAACTGCAAAAATGAAAGTGATTTAACTGAATTGATCAATTTCAAATCAGTGACTCAAGTAAAATCCAAACTTTTAAGTCCAAAATAATAAATGAAACTAACAATACTAATCAAGTGGTCTGTTTTTAAATCTTTACAGAAAAACTTGTTGATGGACACGTAAACGGTGAAGCCCATATACAACAATTATTTGTGGGCTCAATTTTCTTGTAGCCCACAAAGAAAAGAAAAATTTATACATGAAATAGTCGTGATGAACCTCTCGACTTTACCTGTAATACGATTTTTACTAAATAAAATAAAATATTTTTCTTCTCACAATTTTTCAAATGGAGTTATTATTTCTACTAAATATATAAAATGACAATTAAACATTCCATACATAAATTATGAATAAAATCAATGTTAAAAAATAGGTAAAATTTTGAAGGAGGACCAAAAGTGCACTAATATTGCAAACATGAGGGACTATTAATGCTCAATGTGAAAACTTAAGAATGATTTTGAGTCTTAACACAAAGATGAGTGACTATTTTGGGCCTTTTCTCTTCAACAAACACAAACCACTTACCTAAAAAAGTCTAAATATTTGTGTTTAATAGTTCGATTTATCGATTATCAATTCTAAAATACACTAGATCGGAAATCAAACTAATAAGATATCGATTGATCAGTATTGATTTAGGGATTATTGATCAGTTTGCCGAATAAATTAGTAAGGACTTTAACGAAAAACAGGTTAAATAGTAAATTCTGAGATAAAAAACTTATTCACCAACTTATTTCATGTTTTTCTTAACAATAAAAACTTATCACGTGTCGATTTGAAAGACAAAAAAATATTTTTCAACCATCCAAGACAAAAAATAATTGTCAACCATCAATGGTGCTTTGTTAGTCCCTCTCCAAGAAAGCATATATCCGATAACATTGATATTGTCTTGTGAAATATTTTTCTTGTTCAAGATGAGCTTCAATTTATGTTTATCCAAGTATTCATTGTTGTCAATTATATTTATTGACACTTTTGTTTTTATTTTTATATAATTTTAGTTAAGTGAGAAATTGACAATGATTCCTTTGTTAAGAAATAAATTTATCCTAAATAATGTTATCACATGTGGAAAATATCAAAGAGTGTTAAACCAGCCAACCTTTCTTCCTAAAGCAACAATTAATATTACTGTTGAACAACCAAATGTCATCTTTAATTATTCTGTTACATATCATTTATAGTTATGATGAACTGATTGAGAATATTCTATCTTTAATTAAAGTTTTCAGATTGAATTGAATCCTAAATAAATAGAGTAATAAAGTATTGACAGGGAGTCTTTTACCCTTTTCATTAAGTTGATATATTCGATATGAATTTAAATTAATCAGATCAATAATTGTCGATATCAAATGACTAAAACAAAAGACAAAAGAAAAGAAAAAAACAGTATTTCTTCGTTAAAAAAAAAAACGACTTTCAATAATTACTACTACTTAGTAGAAGAGTCTACAAGCAGGCATGTTCACTTGTATGACAAAGGGTATTTTCGGAGCTTTCTACTTTTTCCTTCTTTTAACTCTTTGTAATTTCTTACTTTAAGGATGTACTTTTTCTTTATTAGACCAAAAAAACCAATCAACATTTACGTAATGCCTCATATATCCAATCAAAAAGTTATTCATTTATTGAACTGTGTGGGCCCAACTCATGGGCTCACAATACTATGTCGGCTCCTCATTCTGTTAGTCTTTTCATTATATTACATTTATTTCTCGTATTCTTTTTTATTGATTATAGATTTAAAAATTATATAAATAATATTATAAATCACAATAATTAACAATATAAATATTTAAAAATTATATAAAAAGAATTGATTGACTCTTGACATTCTATTGGTACCACATAAAATGAGTTAGATGATAAATATATATTATTTGAAATTGTCGTAAATATTTAAAAGTTATATAAAAAAATTCGACTGACTCTTGACATTCTATTAGTACTACATAAAATGGGTTAGATGATAAACATATATCATTTTACATTGACGTAAAATGTACAATAAATCACAATAATTAACAATTTAGAAAAAAAAAAATACATATAAGAAAATCACTTCACTCCAAAAAATCTATCAATGCCACATAAATTGGGTCATAGAAGTAATATATGAAAATTAAAAAGGTGCTATAAATTACAATAATTAACAATTTAATATATTTAAAGGACATAAAAATGATTAATTTTTGAAATCCTATATATGCCACATAAATCAAAACAAATAAAGTATTATAAATTACAATAATTAACAACTTATAATATTTTTAAAAATTATAGGAGTATAATTTTTTTGATAACTTCTTAAATTCCATGATATCACATAAATTGAAATAAAAAATAATATTAATAATTGGGCCCGTGCTGGCACGGGGTTATCTATCTAGTAATATTACAAGTAACTGAAGTTTTTTTCTTCGACTGTTCAATGACAAAATAACATCAACATAGCTATCAATCAACACGTGTCAAACAGCCTATTATATAGTGTAGATTTTTAAATTAATAATTGTTTTTGTCCAAACAAAGCTCCAAAGTTGTGGAAGCATATTCCATTTTCCTGAATATTCTAAATAAAAAAATACAACAACGTGGGACAAAACCGCCATGTCATCATGTCATATAAGCGCAACGTTGTCCATGTGGAAGGCTTACATAGGAAAAATGCTAGTTCATAGTATAAGGTTTTAAAGAAATGTGAGATTTTTTCAAGTAGAATTTAGAATATCATAGATATTACATGAAAGGTTATTAGAAATTTATAGATATTATTAAGTTCTAGAAAAAGGATTACTTTGTAAATATGTATGGACTTATGTAATAATTATTATTTACACTTTAAACCCTAAGTTAGTAGTATAAATAGAGGGATATCCATTTATAAATTAATCAAACAAAAATCAATCAAAGTTCTCTATGCAATTCTTCCTAACAATCCTCTTGTGTTTTTTCTTCCATTCTCTTAACGGTTCCTAGAACTTTAGGCTGATTTGACATAGCAAAATCGTGATCAAGTGATGCAAAAACATAAGCCAGTTATCAAGTACCAAAAAAACTAAAAGCCAAGTAAACAAAAGATAAAGAATAAAAAAAATAAAAAAATAGATGCAATTTTAAAGCACAACTTTGTAGTACACTATATGATGCTTTCCGTACAACAATTTATTGCGGTGTTCGTCTTAGCCCTTGTTAGCTTATAAAATAGAGTAATATAAGTATTATCGAACCACAAAAATTAATAGAAAAATGAAAATGCCAACTTAAGAAATGCCAATTTGAGATTGTAGCATAATGTAAGTACTTTCATCTCATATATTCTCATTTTATCGTTCTTCGTCTAATTTGTACAATATATTTCTTGTGAATTATTACATAGGAGCAAATTTATCTGAAGCACACTCTAAAGATGACGACTATGAATTTCTGACGATTTGAAAAAACAAAGAAAGAAATTATGACTCAATATTATTAAAATAAATTTGTTATCAACTCACGTGATTAAATCCACATCACTGATCTCCATACGTCCACCTCATTTCCCGCGAATCCAATCAACACGGTTTCATCCTACGTGTTAATCCACGTGGAATTTATTTTTTTAATTCCCCAAAATCATAGCCTTTAAATTCTCAGCCGTCCCCTCTTTTTCACTTCCCTTTCTTCACCATTGAAGAAAGAGGAGAAAACACTTTTCAATCTGAAAACTCCAATTTCTTCTCGAAACCCTAGAAACTTCCAGAATCTCACCGAAAAAATGATCAATTTCAGGCCGCCGGAGACGAGAACGAGGCCGTCTGTTGGTTCGAGTTCGAGTTCGAGCTCCGTTGTGACGGCGGAGAAAGCGTTGTCGTTTATATCGAAGGGATGGCAAGAGGTACGATCTTCAGCGGACGCGGATCTTCAGCTTATAAAAAACCGTGCGAATAAGTTTAAGAACTTAGCGGATAGAGAGCTGGAGAATTTCATCAATTCAGCTTCAATATCGCCTTTTGCTGTTCCAGCAATTACGGCTTCTACCATTACGGCACCGGCGGAGATTGATTTTGTGAAGAAGCTTCGTCCGAAGCTTTCTGAGATACGTAGGGCGTATTCGTCGTCGGAGTTTAAGTGGCCGTCGCAGGGGAAGCTTAGGATTGATTTATCAGCGATTAAGAATGCAATTGTGGCGGAAGTGGAGGAGGAGGAGAAGGAGAGGGAGAGGGAGATATGGAGGAAGTGGAGGTGTGACAGGCTTAAGGAAGAGAGGCATTTTGGGGAATTTGATTGGGAGCCTATTAGAGCTTTCAAAACTCGGTTAAAGGAGCTGGAGGTGGAGTTTAAGGGATCGAGTTCGTCCCCGGCGGAGATTTTTGAAGTGATTAAGAATAGTGAATTTGTGGGGAAAGTAAAATCAAGCTTGGTAATTTCAGATTCTGTATTATGCTTTATTTCCTTTTTATCATTTTTTACTATGGAAACATATAGTATAGGTTTTTCATTCATGGACTAAAAGTATAATTATTTGTCATTTTGCTGTTAATATTTAAGCTATGATTTACCATCATTGTTGAAATGATTTGCTATTTCTTAAAAATTGAATCTTGGATGAGTATATGGATGGTCTTTTTCATCTGTTCTCAATTGTTGGAGTATCTTTGCTATGGTCGAGTAAAAATTGGTATGGAAGTTTTGATGATGAATGATCTGTTTAGGCTAGTGGTTATGTGCTGCTGCTCTGTGACAGTTGCATAGATTCTTCAACAACAAGCTAGTTTCCTCTTCTCCCAAAAATGAAAACTTAAAGCAAATTATAACTTAAAAGACCAGTTACTTGTCAGAGGAATTGAGTCTGAGTTTGGTTCTTCAGCTTTTAACATAAGTAATCTTAAGCAAGATGGCATGTGTTTAAGAGGGGTACTACAATTCACATTGTTAACTTTGCTTTTGTGGTTCCTTTTTAGTTCCTAGAGCATAAAAAATGTTTTTACGCTGAAAGTTACCTCTATGGTTATTTTTCCTCAACACCATCTCTTATTAAATGAGAAATACTGTGTACTGTGATTCATTATTATCTGATATGCCTTCTCTAGTTAAAGTTTTATAAGCAATAATTGGACTGTCGGATCACCTAGTAGCCAGGGGTAGACTTAGTGTACAAGTTATAACTTCATCCAAACCCAATAACTTCGACTCTGACCCAATATGTGTAAAAAGTTCATTTAAATATGCAGAAATAATACATTCCGACTCCGGTGAATCAAATGGATGTGGTAGAATTTTGAACTCGGACCCATAAAGTCCAAATCTTGTATCCGCCTCTGCCTAGTAGGTTAGGTATTACAAATCTCATTTTTGGGGAAAGCACAACTACTCTGTCTCTTTAGGTGGTAGTGGTACATGGTTTTTCCCAAATGTGCTAGATATTTTCATGATACTTCATTTCCCTTATTTTTGAACTTCCTTTTTGTGGATTACTGTGCTAATGGTGGAGTTCAGTTTTTCTGTTGTCCCATCATTTTTTTAAAATACCGACAAATTCCCCAGAGCCATGCACAGTTCGAAACTCGGTGGGTAATGGGTCTGCCCCTCTACCCTTCTCCACTTAAATTCCAGGTTTGTCTGCGATAGGGTTTGAACATGTGATGTGCGTCTAGACCAGAACCCTTGGGGCTAGGTTGTCCCATCTTGATGCTGGTAATTGCTGGAGTTCTTTTTTTTTTCTTTTTTGTTGTGGGATTAAGTCAAATATTTGGTGGATTTTATATATTGAGCTTACTGTTTAATGGTATATGTGAGTGGTTTTGGTCTTAATGGGAGGGTAAGCTTGTGTTTGTTCAACTCATCAGCCACGGACAGTTGCTCTCTTTATTTTAGATCTTTCTTTGTGTCTTTCGATTCATTTGCCATTGTGTGTTGACTTGTTATATAAGTTTTTACTTACATTTGTATTGATTGATGTTTATCCATGTGATTAATATATTGTTTTTCTATTTGTCTAATTGTTTTCCAGAAATCAATGTGCAAGGAGCCAGAAGAGACAAAGGTTAGTGTCTTATCTTTTAACGTTGGATGAGGTTTTATTCTACAAGGTTTTCTATGCGTTTGATTTGGACCATGCACTGCGCTTAATATCCTGCTTCAAAAGTTTGAGAAAGGATGAGAAGAAATAAAAACATTTCTCTTGCGTAATTTGGTTGTACACTTATTATCTGAGAGGTGATGAAAAGTTTAGGAGGAAGACACAGGGAGGGGATATTCTTTTCTTAATAAGCGAGAACAGAATTCACTCTTATTTTTTTCACTATTTTAAACAAGTGAAATAGAAGATGTATCTCTTATTTTTATCTTGATTTACCTCTGTGAATTTAACATTCTAAATGACCTAATCTTTCCTTTCATGTTTACAAGTTGGATTACATGTCAACAGCAGAAAAATTGGACATAATATTTACTATCTAGGAGCTAGTCTCTCTGGGTTATATTATTGGTGAATTTTAACTAGGATTAAATTCTATTCTAGTAGATTGATAGCAATTAGACTAGAGGCATTTTCTTTCTCTTATCTATTCTCACGTGATATTCATCTATGCAGGGAGTGCCACCACTTGATGTGCCAGAACTATTGGCATATTTAGTTAGACAATCGAGCCCATTTTTGGATCAAATTGGAATAAGAAGAGGTAATAGTTCAATTGGCATTTACAAATCTATTGTTGTAATTTTGGATTGTCTTTGTTGTTTATGATCTGTTTGCAATGCTCAACCAATACATTTAGTCTATAACTCTACATGAATGTCCTTATTTTCTTCTTCTTTGATGCTTAGTCTCTTTAATCTATTGAAGGTAGATATTCTTCACTAGCATAAGTCAAATTGGTGATGCTACCTATGCTCTCCTGGTTTGATATTTTATCAGTGCTTTCACTTTTCTCTAGATATCACTTATTCTTTTTGGTTATTTAGTAGGATGAATAGCCTACTATTGCACGTTAACTAGGATGGTTAGCTTACTTTGCATCAAGCTATATTTCTTAAAATATTCTCAGTTTATATTTATGGTAAATTGTCGCACATAAAGCTCTGATTGTTTTCATCTTGTGTGAAATATGTGGTAGCGCTGTTAATTATGAACTTTCAACAAGTATAATGGGATAGTTTCTCCATTATGTGTCCTTGACATGTCCTAAGTTGTGATGCAGAGATTTGAATGATATACTGGGGGTAACACAGTATGCATATAAAAAACTGTAACAGACGGATGTTAGTTATGGATGTCATAATTTATAAATGGAACTTGATGTGTCATATTTTCAATGTACAACAAGAAGAATTCTGGGTTCTAATGATATACAAGAATAAACTGAACTTTTCTTTCTTTTTTATTTTGTTATACTTCTAATTTTAAATGTCTATCTGCTGTCTGTTGAAACTATAAGCCATCTTCTCTGTGTCTTTAATTTGTTTGCAGATATATCAGAGAAGATTGTAGAAAGTTTATGCAGCAAAGGACACAGCAAACTTTTGCTAAATTCCTTACCCAGAGGGGGGTCCTCACTGATTGATGGTGAAATTATGAATGATGAATTAGATTTAAGAATCGCCAGTGTTCTTCAGAGTACTGGTCATTGTTATGATGGTGGATTTTGGGGAGATTCTACCAAGCAGAACCTAGAAGGTGATAAGAGACATGTAGCAATAGTTACAACTGCTAGCCTTCCTTGGATGACAGGAACTGCTGTAAATCCTCTATTCCGAGCGGCTTACTTAGCTAAATCAGAAAAGCAGAATGTTACCAAGAGTTAGTTTATCCAAACCAACTTACTTTTAGTTCTCCTGAAGCTCAAGAGCTTTATATACGCAATTGGCTCGAGGAGCGAATTGGTTTCAAGGCTGACTTCAAGATTTCATTTTACCCTGGGAAGGTAGTCCTTGATTAACTGGCTCATTAAATTATAATATGATAGTGAAGATGTTGAGATGGATGTGATTATTGACAAATATTTTTTCCCTTCCAGTTCTCCAAAGAAAGGCGGAGCATATTACCAGCTGGAGATACTTCTCAGTTTATCCCATCTAGGGATGCCGATATTGCAATTTTGGAGGAGCCAGAACATCTCAACTGGTATCACCATGGAAAACGTTGGACTGATAAATTCAACCATGTTGTTGGCATCGTCCACACAAACTATTTGGAATATATCAAGAGGGAAAAGAATGGGGCTCTTCAAGCTTTTTTTGTGAAACACGTTAACAATTGGGTCACGAGAGCATATTGTGACAAGGTATGGTTAGTCAATGGTAAATTGTCATCAGAAAAGGAGAAAGAGGGAAACTGTGGGTTATACATGCATTGAGCATTGGAAGATGCGTTAACACTGCATTTTAGAGCACCATGTCCTCTTTTAAATTTTAAATCACCCTGCCTGTTATTTCATGCTGGTCCTAATTGAGATGTCAATTTTCCTGTTTAGGTTCTTCGCCTTTCTGCTGCTACACAAGATTTACCCAGGTCTTTGGTCTGCAATGTTCATGGTGTCAATCCAAAGTTTCTGAAAATAGGAGAAAAAGCAGCTGCAGATAGACAAAGCGGCCAGAAAGTTTTCTCTAAAGGGGCATATTTCCTAGGCAAAATGGTTTGGGCGAAGGGATACCGGGAGTTGATAGATCTCTTATCAAAGCACAAAACTGAATTTGATGGCTTTAATTTGGATGTATTCGGCAATGGGGAAGATGCTCATGAAGTACAGAGTACGGCAAAGAGGTTAAATCTCAATGTCAACTTCATGAATGGTAGAGACCATGCAGATGATTCTCTTCATGGGTAAGAAT
>JAJOOR010003820.1:0-46519 GCA_036250505.1 Solanum acaule | reverse complement strand
AAATAATTAGTTTTAAAAATTAAGTTAATTATTTTATCTCGTCAAGATTACGAAGTTCATTAATTAATTATATTAATTCGCCTTATTTAAATTTAGCCGAATTCACCAATTAAATTCAATTTGCCTAATTCCTTAATTCTAATTGGTTACAATTGCAATCCTTAACCATCCTCTAATATCAATTCAAAACCCATATTTAAGATTAGTTTTGAGCCATTTCAAGTGACCCAATTCAACAATTCTAGCAGCCCACTACTTTCAACAGAAACCCGGCCCAACCCACTTTCAATACAAAAGAAACCCATTAGCATACAAAATACAACAGCAATACATACAACATACGTACAGTACCGATCCCTGTACGTTTCTTTTTCTTCTTCACGCAAAAATCGAAATTCAGCGAGCAAATCGCGCTGCAACCCGAAAAATCTCGTCACCAATTTGCAAACCCATAACCCTAGCAACCTAATCAATCACTTCGTCGTCCCCTTTTCATAGAAGTCACTGTTTTTCCCATCCCCCTTCACTGTTGATCTTGAAAAGGAGCAAAGGAAAATTCAAATTTTTCTTTTGAAAATTTCCAATGGATTTCCCCCCCAAAGTTGCTCCATTTTTTCCCTATAAGTAGTTCCCTCCCTCAGTGATTATAAGGAGGTCAAGAAAAAAGATTGGATTTTTGAGGGCACGTATTCACATACGAAAATAGCTTACCAAAGGGTCACTTAGTTTCGGTTTTATTCGCTCGAGTCTAAACTAGCATGGTAGGAGAATCATGGAAATCGCTCCCCGGTTCGTTGTCTCAGTTCTCTGCTCCCTAAAAGGTAAATAACTCGTACCCCTTTTGTTTACTTTGAATTCGGTGTGTAGAAGTGATGTAGTATTCTGGAGATAACTATATTTGATTTGTTTAAGTCTAAGTGATATCTTTATTTTCTTTGAAATTAGTGACGCTTATTTCATTTTCGATATGAGCTAATGTCACTCGAGTCTGTGGGTTGTGATGCTTGCCTCAAGTTTTAGTCTATTTATTCATTAATCGCCGTGTTGCTACCTTATTTTCATTGTTGAAATAATGTTCGTTGTTCTGTTATATGTTCGGAGGGTGCCGAACGGATTATGATATTGCATTTATATCTAGTATTCCTAAGATTCCTTCTATGGTAGTCTCATTTTAGTTAAAATCCTCAGCTTTTGTTCAGCTTGATTCTTCTCTAATGTCGTTGTCTCTTTCATGACATTTTAGAAATCTTGTTGTTGAACACGGGTTCGCTTTGAGTCCTACTATATAATAGTTCGATTTCCTTTGAATAAGTTGCTTGTGTTGACAATCTTTGCGTTGAGTTTAGTAGCTAGTCGTGTTAAGTCAAGATGTTGTTTAGTTCATGACCTCATTTTTGCACTCTTTCCTTTGCTGCCTCTGTTTGTGTCTATATGGATTAGACACTTTAGTTGTAATCTTTTTCTAGTCCTAAGGTTGTTTTGCTTATCGTTTTGTTTCAACATGAGCTTTATCACTCATTGTGATTGTTCAGATAAATTTGAGCCAAATTAGGATGTCTTTATGAACTATATAAGTATCCAATTTTGCTCTCTGTTGTGTTAAAATTTTATTAGGTTAATTGGTTGCTCCTTTTGTCCCTTGTGAGGCATGTCGGTTTAATATTAAGTTGTTCTTGATATGAATATTTTGTCATTGCTAAATATTTTTTCCTGTTCTTTAGTGATTAGCATGTTAGTTATTGGATTTTCTTCCCTCTGTTTATATCAAAATAACATCAAAATTTCTTCTTTAATGAGCTAACTAAATGTCTTTCTAAGGCCTATTTTTAAAAGTTTTTTTTTTTTTGCTAGAATAGATTATGCTTATGATGAGTTCAAACCTAATTTATTTGTCTAAAGAATACATGAGACTTTAAAGGGGTTTGCTTGGAAAAATTCCCAATCTGTTACGTTATGCTTAAACATGGAAATGTTGTCTTTGGTTTCTTTAAAAAATATGAACGAATGGGGTGGTTTCATTGTTCACTTTGTCTAAAGCTTTGTTTCCTATTCCTATGAGTAAGTTTTAATTTTAGCAAGTGGTTAGTTGTTATGGCTGCTTGTGTCTTTCAATAATTTTAATTTTTGGGATCACGAAGGAATGCTAATCTTTTCATTTGTTCTCTCCTCATGCGACTACAATCCGAGTCCACTTTGGACTTATTCCTTGCATTTCGTCGATTTGAATCTCATCGAGTCAGCCAAAATTCAAAGCGGTGAACAGGTTGTAGACAACAAATAAGGCAGGAAATCGAAACTTAAGTGCCCGAAAAGTCCAAAACAGGCTGTATGGTTTCTATATACAGCAGTATACACTCATTTTACAGCGATATACAGCTCAAAAACGTGAAAAATACAGAGATAAGGTAAAATAAAGGTGTTCGGAAGCAGGAGATACATGGAAATAGATGATATACATATCGATATACACTGATATACAGCCGATGTATACAAAAAGGGGAATTTGGTTAAGACCAAAATTTCCAGCGAAATTGGCCCAAAAGGAGGCCCAAATTCAATTTCTCCCTTATTCTTTAATTATTTGATTGTGATTATTTATTGTTTGTTGTTTAACTCTAACTTTATAATTGTTAATTAGCTTAATTAGATTCCCCAAAAGATGAGTTATTTTCTTTGTGTTGGTTTACTTTGAATACATTTTGTTGTTTTCATTCATTTTATATCAAGTATGCCGATCAAATTTTATTAAGTTAAATCTTCATTTTTTTAAAAAAAAAAGGGATATGTTCTTTAATGGTCTTCACTTAAATCACATTTTAACTCATTTTACAAATTGCTTTATATTAAAATATTTTTCTCAAAGAGACTTTAAAAATGTTAGTCAAAACTTTTTTTTAAAATTAATTTAAAGAATACTTACTTAGTCATTTTCTCAAAAAGGTTAGTCAAAACTCTTATTCTTCAATTAATAAAAAATGGTTTTCATGCTTAAATTTACCAATTGAGTTTAAATCATTATTTTTAAAAAACAAGTCAAGCAAATCCTAATTAATCTAGTTTTGTTAAAATTGTATTCACATGCAATTTAATTCAAATGTTTCATTTTTGGGTCCCTTTCTCTAAAAAAAATAAAAAAAAAAATAAAAGGTGTCATTTATTTAATTATTTTCTCAAAGTTAACCAAATATTGTTAAAATATTCAAAATGTCTTTTAGTCAAGTCGCAGGTCAACCGCATGTTAGCGGACACTTCGAATGCTTAAACTCTTCTCGAAGTGTAAATTGAACCCCGAACCCTCTTTGGTATTTTCAAATGATTTTTTCTATTTAAATCTTTGAAAATTATAAGTTTTCTTAATTTCTTTAAAAAATTAAGTGGCGACTCTTTTCTAAATATTTTTCTTAAATTGTTTTATACTTAGAACATTCCAAAAAGTGATTTTTCTATAAATAGGAAATTATGGCATAACAATCCTTGATGCAAATATCTTCAGTTGGTATGATCAATGAAGGATCTCTCATGCACTTCTTCAACATGGAAATATGAAATAGCGAATGAACCGCTGTTAATTCTTGTGGTAGCTCCAACTTATAAGCTACATTACCAACCCTTTTGGATATTCTGTAAGGGCCAATAGACCGGGGACTAAGCTTCCCATTCTTACCAAATCTCATAACACCCTTCATGGTGAAACTTTCAAGTAGACCCAATCATCTACTTCAAATTCTAGCTCCCTTCTCCTAACATCAGTGTAGGATTTCTGACGACTCTGTGCCGTTTTCAACCTCTCTTGAATCACTTTCACCTTCTCCATAGCTTGATGAACTAAATCTGGTTGTATCAACCCTGCTTCACCAACTTCAAATCATCCAATAGGAGATCTGCATCTTCTCTCATAAAGAGCTTCATAAGGAGCCATTTGGATGCTAGAGTGGTAACTGTTGTTATAAGAAAATTCGATGAGAGGTAGTGTAACACCCCAGAATAATTTTTGAACTAAGACTCGAACCATTCTTTGTTGTGAGTGAGATTTTACCAAGGAATTAAAACTTTCTTAAGTGTTAAGGTCACTAGATGTAGTACCTTGAGTTTCAAAAAGAACTAAATTGGAAATAGCAAATTTGAAATTTTGCAAGTTATGCTTAAGCTATGAGTTTTGGATCAACTTCAAAAAACCGCAACTCTTAGTACAGGATGATTTAGGTGTGCCATGAGATAGAAAATGAAAGTTCTTTGAATTATTTTTCCAACGCCACCGAGTTTGCTAAGTTTTGAGGTTGGATGAGTGATATATGCCCTTTTGAAGTCCGGTTGTCCAAATAAGGAAAGTTACCCGAAAATAGTAAGGGGTATTTTGGTCTATTCCTCACCCAATCAGATTTAATTCATTTTTAGTAAGGTTTTAAGGGTCTAATCCTATTAGGTTCAGTTTTATAATCCTAGTATACGCCTAGGGTTTTATTTGAGAGTTCAAGAAGAGAAAAAAATTCAAGAGGAGAAAAAGTTCAAAGTTTCAAGCGTTCGTTCAAGAAATTCAAGATTTCGCCAAGAATCTAGTTCTTTGAGGTATGTAAGCTTCCATAGTGTTGGGTTAGTTCACCCACACACCAATCATAATTTCTTCAGTGTAATTTCGTTCTTGAAATTTAAGGATTTAAGTTCCTGATAAGTGTTCTTGAAGTTTCCTTATTGATTAAGTTTTGATGTAAAATTCTACTTAGGTCAACTTCAAACGACCATATCTCTTAGAATATAAAGAGTTACGTGAGCCATAACCTATTCAGTTAAAGGTATTTGAATCAACTTTCCAACGCCGCCAATTTCGCGTCAATCCAAATATTGAGTAAAAAGTTATGACTATTTTAGTAACCTATACAGTGCTGTTACGAATTTAGCCGACGGGAAAACATTAAAAAGGGTTGTTTTTGTGTTTTTACCTCCAAGAAAACCCTAAACGATTTTTTTGACTAATAAAGACTCAAAACAATCAGATTTTCATCTTTTAATCCATCATTCTCTCCTCTCTCAAACCCTAGGGCAAAATCCTAAGGAAAAATCAAAGTAGAAGACTCCATTCAAGATTCTTTCAATTTTTTTTCAAGATTCTTCTTCAAGGTAAGTTTTCTCCAAGAATTCCATTCTTTCTAACTCAAGTTCCTCCATACAATTATGAATCACTAATGAAAATCATAATTCTTTGCCATAGAGATTTCAAGAAACTAATTCAAAAATCTCAAGAAAGGTTTTCTTGATTGTTTACCTTCAAGTTAGGGTTTCAAGGATTCTAATCAAGTTCTTCAAGATTCTTCAAGAACCTTATTTTTTTCAAGTATGTAAGGCTATCATAGTATTGGACTAGTTCGTCCTCACGCCCTACATCTACTTTCAGATCAGTAAAAGAGTAATCTAGAATATTTTCCCTACATTTGAGTATTCTTGAGATAAGTTGATTTTGAGTTATTGAGTTCATGGTTCTTTTAAAAGTTCTATTCTTAATTATCGAATTGTTATATTGTTATTGAGATCCTTCATATCATGAATCATAACTCTTGAATTCGTAATTCAAATTCAAGAAAGAGTAGAGTTCAAGAAAGTCTTTGAGTTCAATTGTGAATCCTTTGAGATCAACTGTCGATTTGAGCTAAGTTTTGAGGAAGTAAGTAAGATAATGAGAAGAGTCGTATACATGAGTTCCATGTAGTTATGTAGACCTTCGAGTCGAGTCGTTCATGCCCATAAATTCCGCATGGACTCCATAAATTGGGTATCATTGAAAGGAGTAGTATCTTCAAGTTCTAAGTCTTGAGTATTGAGTTCCTAATCCTTTTGAGATTATATTCCTACTTATGGGACTACTACATGTTACTCATGAAGCCCTTGAGTTGAGTTGTTTATGCCCATAATTCTGCATGAACCCTATGAGTCGAGCAGTCTAGAGATGAGTAGTATCATTGAGTCTTGAGTTCTGAGTACTGAGGTTCTTTATTGTTATTAAGATCCTTAAGTTGAGTCGTTTATGTTCATAATTCCACATGAACCCTATGATTTGAGTTATAAATTTTAAAAAGCTTTTTAAAGCCAACATTTGAGTTCTTAAACTGAGTTTTGAGAAAGTAAAGATGAGTTTTGAGAAAAGAGTTTTTAAAACATGATTAGTATGACAATCGAGTATGTCATCAATGTATGAGCAATATGGCATCAATGTTTATGCAATATGACTTCCCGAGTCATCAATGATCATATTATAATATGATTTTGAAATATTTTTGAGAAAAAGCAGAGTTGAGTTCATTTTCTTTGAAATGATATATGGGAACTAAGTATTCTTGAAGAGTAAATGTTTTCACATTTAAGATGAGAGGAAACTGAGATTTCCAAAAGAGTTTTGAGCAGTTTGAGTACCATCTCTTTTAAGAGAAATATTTTTGAGTAATTATCTCAAACCACAGAAAAGTTATGTTTTTAAACATATGAGCTAGTGTATTTTGGGAGTAGTATTGAGCACCGATATAAGGGAGAGTTCAGATAACTCACATCCCCCATAAACCATGTGGCCAACGTGGGTAGAAAGGGTCATACTTTTTAGATGATTCCTTAATGCATTTTAGCATAGACTAGTGGATCCACTTAGTAAGTAGGTCTTATACCCTGACAAAGTATAGGACAGTTCTGGCAGCGTGGGCAAGACGATGTATCATCACATAGCTCATAGTGAAGGTTGTCGGTTAGAGAAACTCCCACAGAGATATTTGTATTTTTATATACACAGAGTTTACTTGTATTTTCATATACAAACAGAGTTTATGTTGTATCCTTGCATACAAACTGAGTATATTATATTCTTAAATACATTGAGTTGCTTTCTACTGTTTAATTTTTTTTCCATATATTGCATCTCTTATTGTTGCTTTATATTGAGTTGACTAGCCAGTTAAGTATCCAGAGTTTGAGTACCAAAAATTGAGTGTCTTATTATTGAGTTGAGTCTTATTTCACTGAGTTGAATACTTTATCTTTGAGTTAAGTATCTTATTCCTGAGTTGAGAAGAGGTAAGTATGTTTCCTTTTTATTAAGTTCAAGCTTATGTTTATGTTTTAGAATTCCCCTTACATTCTCGTACATTTCACGTACTGAGCCATTTGGCCTGCATCCTTTCATGATGCAGATACAAGCATAAAAGGTCATCAACAGGAGCTTTGTTGATACCACATGGAGTTCGAGTTAGCTATGGTGATCCTCCTTGCTTCCGGAGGATTTCACTTACTTTTCAGTTATATCAGTTGTTAGGAGGTCGTGGGTCTTGGCCCGACTTCCATCTATGTCATTTAGAAGCTTCATAGATAGAAAGTAGAGTTTGAGATGTTTTTTCATCTATTTTATTAAATGTTTTAAAGACTTAAGTTGCCTATTTTATGGCGAGTTGAATATATTATTTTTTTATTCAGATTTTTTTTTAGTTAAAGCTTTGTATTTAAGTTATTGATTTTATTCAGTTTTTAAGCTTTGTATGCTTAAGTTAGTCTTCGCTTGTAGTCAGCCAGGATGAGAGTTTGCTTAGGGACCAAAAATGGTTTTCGAGTGCCGGCCACGTCCAGGGTGTAGGCTCGGATCGTGACAAACTTTGTATCATAGCATAGAGTTCAATAGTCCTAGGGTGTCTATGAACCCATATTAAGTAGGATCTTCTTTATGGTTGTGAGGGCCCCACTTATAAAAATGAGGGACTACAGACATTTAAGAAAAGTTTCCTTTCTTTTATACTCTGAATCGTGCAATAGAGCTATGTCATAGAGACTTATTCTAACTTGTGCGTTCTCATAGCCATTCGACTACCCCCATACTAGAGGTGGTTGAAAAGCAAAGTTAGTTCTTTATCATTGAGTTACTCTTAGCAAAATCTTGTGGAAGTCATGAGACTCCATAGGGGCTTGAGAAAAGCCCATGTGAGAGTTAAGTGTGGAGTTTAAGAGGAATGCACCCATATTCATGTGAATTGTGCATTTGAGCTAAAATCGAGTTGTACTCTCTTCTCTAAGCTTAGTTTCAGTTGAGGTCCTTATGAGGAGGTATGTTTAGAGCTTGGGTAAGATTTTCACCCGAAGAGATAGTATGACTTATGATTCTATAAGTAGTAGTATAAGAAAGTGCCCAGAGTTAGAGGAAAGTATGTAGAGGTTTAGTTATCTAAGTAAGGGAGATGTTGTTTTGGAAAACTATGTTGGTATAGTCAATCCCCTAGTAAGTTATGAATAAGGAGTTTTTCCTTATGAGTAGACTAAGAAGTGATGAGTTGTGAAGAGCTCAAGATAGGAGGTGGAGTAAGAGTTGCAAGTCAAGATGAGTTAGAGTATACCTTTACTAGAAATAGGTTATGATGATGTGTCATTGTGTTAGTAATGACCAAGTGTAAGTGTTGAATAGAAGAGCAAAAGTATTCATAAAGTGATAGATCTAAGCTAGGCTTATGATTTGTTTGAGAGGGTCATGATGTTCATAAGGTTATAGAACTGATCAAGTAATGAGGTATAGCATAGTAGGTGAGCAATCATATTGATATTCGGGTTTAGTAATGAACATTAAGCTTGAATTTGAGATGAATGTCATGATCAAAAAAATGGAAACATGAGGTGATGATGTTAGTCTAGATATTTGATCTAGAAGACTTGACATAAAGTAGGTGGGGAATTGAGGTGATAAGTTGCAATAAATATGAGTGGTACAAGTGAGAGACCCTCACGTTTAGATAAGGGCAGTGAAGTGTGCTTAAGTCACAAGAGTAACAAGAGCATTAAGAGGTGTGTCAAGATGGTATGTTACAAGATGAGGTTCCAATTAAGTTATAATTTTTCATGTGTTCCTAGATAGCATAATTGAGTTGTCAATGTGGAATAGGTTCATAGCTTTTAAGTGTTAGCTTTAGACCTAAGGGGGAGATGATAAGATGAGACATCAAGTCTAGTGTTGAGAATTTCCTAAGGAGCTGATTAGTAGGAGTCCATGGAGTTGTTAGATTACTAAACTTGAATATAGTAATAGTAACCCGTTCCATACCCAATCCAGTCGTCATTCGAGGATGAATGATCCTAGGAGGGAGATATTGTAACACCCCAGAAAATTTTTAAAGCTAAGACTCGAACCATTCTTCATAGTGAGTGTGATTTTACCAAGGAATTAAAAATTTCTTAAGTGTTAAGGTCACTAGATGTAGCACCTTGAGTTCCAAAAGGAACTAAATTGGAAATAGCAAAATCTGAAATTTTGCAAGTTATGCTTAAGTTATGAGTTTTAGGTCAACTTCAAACAACCATAACTCTTAGTACATGATGAGTTAGGTGTGCCATAAGATGGAAAATAAAAGGTCTTTGAATTATCGTTCCAACGCCACCTAGTTTGCTAACACACTGTTTGAATCATTGTTACACATTGTTTCATAATGTATTGTATTGTATTGTACTCTATTGTACTGTACTGTAGGGTAGATACAATGTTTGGCTAAAATGTATTGTTTGTTGTTGTTTAATAACATTTTAATTGTTTAGTTTGATTGTATCGTACTGTATTGTAATTTATAAATTTACTAAAATATCCTTAATTATTTTAGGGTAGAAGGTTTGACTAGAATTAAATAATATACGATAAAGGGTAAAATTGTATTTTGAAATATGTAAAGATATAATTGGAAAAAGAAATTAAGTAACAATGGAAACACACCAAATCGGTTGTTCCATAAAATAGG
Source organism: Solanum acaule (assembly GCA_036250505.1). Classification (NCBI taxonomy): domain Eukaryota; kingdom Viridiplantae; phylum Streptophyta; class Magnoliopsida; order Solanales; family Solanaceae; genus Solanum; species Solanum acaule. Next base: position 36,782 of record JAJOOR010003820.1, on the reverse strand, counting down.
GGTTTTCATTGTTATGTAACAACGAAAGTTAACAATACAATACAATACATTTTAAGTAACAATCAAAACAAACATTGTAGCTATAGTAACGATGCAATACAATACAATGGGTAACAATGATCCAAACAAATTGTAAGTTTCGAGGTTGGATGGGTGAGATATTCCCTTTAGAAGTCAGGCTGTCCAAATAAGAAAAGTTACCCAAAAATAGTAAGGGGTATTTTGGTCTTTTACTCACCCAATCAGATTTAATTCGTTTTTAGTAAGGTTTTAAGGGTCTAATCCTATTAGGTTCAGCTTTATAATCCTAATATACGCCTAGGGTTTTATTTGAGAGTTCAAGAAGAGAAAAAAAGATTCAAGAGGAGAAAAAGTTCAAAGTTTCAAGCGTTCGTTCAAGAAATTCAAGATTTCGCCAAGAATCTAGTTCTTTGAGGTATGTAAGCTTCCATAGTGTTGGGTTCGTTCACCCACATGCCAATCATGATTAATTCAGCATAATTTCGTTCTTGAAATTTAAGGATTTAAGTTCTTAATGAGTTCTTGATACGTGTTCTTGAAGTTTCCTTATCGATTAAGTTTTGATGTAAGATTCAACTTGGGTCAACTTCAAACGACCATATCTCTTAGAATGTAAAGAGTTACGTGAGCCATAACCTATTCAGTTGAAGGTATTTGAATCAACTTTCCAACACTGCCAATTTCGCGTCAATCCAATTTCTGAGTAAAAAGTTATGACTATTTTAGTAACCTTCTAGAGGATTTCACTTACTTTTCAGTTATATCAGTTGTTAGGAGGTCGTGGGTCTTGTCCCGACTTCTATCTATGTCGTTTAGAGGCTTCATAGATAGAAAGTAGAGTTTGATAAATCTATTCATTTATTTTATTAAATATTTTAAAGACTTAAGTTGCCTATTTTATGGTGAGTTGAACATATTATTTTTTGTTCAGAGTTTTTTTTTTTGAGTTAAAGCTTTGTATTTGAGTTATTGATTTTATTCAATTTTTAAGATTTGTATGCTTGAGTTAGTCTTCCGCTTGTAGTCAGTTAGGATGAAAGTTCGCTTGGGGACCAGAAATGGTTCTTGAGTGTCGGCCACGTCCAGAGTATAGGCTCGGGTTGTGACAGGTAGATGATCATCCAAATTACCTTTGAAGTCAATCAGATAAGCCCTCAACATACCCTCTAAGGTCTGAATAGTGTGTTCTGCTTGCCCATCTCTTTGAGGATGAAAGGCAGTACTTAAGTTCACCTTTGAACTAAAGCCCTTTTAGAATGACTTCCAAAACTGTGCAATAAATTGTGCACCTCTGTCTGAAATAATGGAGACCAGAACCCCATGAAGTCTAACCACCTCTTGAATAAATAACCTGACATAATCCTCTGTTGAATGGGTAGTCTTTACCGGCAAAAAGTGGGCTGATTTTGTCATTTTGTCGATAATCACCCAAATAGAGTCATGTTGCCTCCGAGACCTTGATAAACCTGTGATGAAGTCCATATTAATCATCTCCCACTTCCATTCTGAAATTTCTATATTTTGACCTAAACCACCGGTCTTTTGGTGCTCTACTTTAACTTGTTGGCAATTCGGACACTTAGCTACAAATTTTGCAATGCCCTTCTTCATACTACTCCACCAATACACCTCTCTCAAGTCACGATACATCTCTGTGGGACCCAGATGAATGGAATATCTGGAGCTATGAGCTTCCTCCATGATCCTCTCTTGGAGTTCATCCACCCTTGGTACACACAATCTACCTTGATACCTCAATACACCATCCCCCCCTTGTTCAAAAGCCATTACTTTTTGCTTATGAACACTTGTCTTCAATTCAAACAAAATAGGATCTTGGTCTTGCTTCTCTTTAACTTCAGACACTAAAGATGATTCAGCCTCATTCATCACCACTACCCCTCCTTCTGTGGAATCCATTAGTCGGACTCCCAAGCGTGCAAGTCTATGCACATCTCTTGCTAGTTCTTTCTTATCTTCCCCAAAATGGGCGGTACTACCCATAGATAACCTACTCAAGGCATCAGCGACAACATTAACCTTACCTGGGTGGTAAAGAATACTCATGTCATAATCCTTTAATAATTCTAACCACCTCTTTTGTCTAAGATTAAGCTATTTCTGAGTGAAATTATACTGAAGACTTTTTTGATTGGTGAACACATCCACATGAACACTATAAATATAATGTCGCCATATTTTCAAAGCAAATACTACGGCACCCAACTCTAGATCATGGGTTGAGTAGTTCTTCTCATGAAGTTTCAACTGTCTGGAGGCATAAGCTATAACCTTGTCATTCTGCATTAACACACAACCAAACCAACTCTAGATGCATCACAATAGATAACAAAGCCTTGCATACCTTCTGGTAAGGTCAATACAGGCACAACAGTCAATCTCTTTTTCAATTCCTGAAAGCTTTTCTCACAAGCTTCAGACCATTGAAACTTCACTGTCTTCTTAGTTAACTTGGTCAAAGGGGATGAAATAGATGAGAACCCCTCTACAAACCTTTTATAATAGCCAGCCAAACCCAAGAAACTCATAATATCAGTTGGAGATGCGGGTCTAAGCCAATTCTGCATTGCCTCAATTTTCTGAGTATCAACTTTAATTCCCTCTCTAGACATAATGTGGCCTAAGAATACCACAGACTCAAGCCAAAACTTACACTTAGAGATCTTGGCATATAACTATCTATCTTTTAAAGTCTGGAGAACTATTCTGAGATGACTAGCATGATCTTCTTCATTCCTTGAATAGATTAGTATGTCATCAATGAAGACGATAACAAACATATCTAAATAAGTTTTGAATACTCTATTCATAAGGTCCATGAATGTTGCAGGCGCATTAGTCAAACCAAAGGACATAACTAGGAACTCATAATGACCATAACGGGTCTTGAATGATCTCTTTGGAAGATCACATTCCCTTACTCTTAACTGATGGTAGCCAGATCTGAGGTCTATTTTAGAGAAATAGGTGGCACCCTAAAGTTGATAAAAAAGATCATCAATCCTTGGAAGAGGATATTTGTTCTTAATGGTAACCTTGTTCAACTGACAGTAATCTATACACATCCTAAGGGAGCCATCCTTCTTCCTCACAAACAGGATGGGAGCGCCCCAAGGTGAGACACTTGGTCGAATATAGCCCTTATCAAGGAGATCTTTCAACTGTTCTTTAAGCTCTTTAAACTCTGTTGGAGCCATTCTATATGGCGAGATATAGCTATGATGAGTATCTAGAAGAATGTCTATGTCGAAGTCTATCTCTCTCTCAGGAGGGACTCCAGGTAGATCATCTTTAAAGACTTCTGAAAACTCTTTTACTACTGGAACTGACTAAATAGTAGGTATCTCAACACTAGAGTCATTAACTCAGACTAAGTGATAGACACACGCCTTAGAAACCAACTTTCTTTCCTTAAGGTACGAAATGAAACGACCCTTAGGCACTGTTGAACTACTTTTCCACTCTAAGACTGGATCATTTGGAAATTCAAACTTAACAACTCGAGTTTTACAATCAACTGAGGCATAACAGGCATGAAGCCAGTCCATACCAAAAATGACATCAAAATCTACCATGTCTAACTCAATTAAATCAGCCATGGCACTCTTGTGATTGACGAAAACGGGACAATCACGATAGACTCTTTTTGCTAGAATAGACTCACCAACATGTGTAGAAACACTGAAGGGTTCACTAGGTTGCTCAGGAATAACATCAAAATGTATCGCAACGTAAGGAGTTATAAAGGAAAAACTCGTTCCTGGGTCTAGCAAAGCATAAACATTAGAGTTAAAGACTTGGATCATACAGTGACAACATTTGGCGAATCCTCCTTCTCTTGGCGACTATTGATAGCATATAAGCGGTTTGATCCCCCACCAGCCCCTGAAGTAGCTCATCTAGATGCAGCTCTGTCTCGTGGAGGCTCTATTGCCCCCATTACTATTACCATACTTGTTCTTTGGACACTCTCGCATGAAATGACCATTCTGTCCACACTTGAAGCAACCAGTGGAGCCTTCACGACAAGTACCTGAGTGGTTCTTACCACACTTAGCGCATGCAGGAGGCTTACTACCCCTTTGAGACATACTACCCTGAGAATAGGCAGGTTTGGCTCTGAAATTCTGACTATTATACTCACTTTTGTTCTTTGGTGCAGGTGCACTAGCAGATGATGGAGCAGGTCCATTTTGTTTCTGTTAGAAGGATGATCGGTTGACATTATTCTTCTGCTACCCAGACTCATTCCTTGTCTTAGCTCTCTTATTCTTAAACTCTTCTTTATCCCTCAGCTTGTTCTCCTCAACTTTTTGCACATGGATCATCAACATTGCTATGCCCATATCACCTATTAGCATGGTTGCCTTACTTTCCTCATTTGACAGACGAAGCAACCCAACAACGAATAAACTCACCTTGCCCCTCATGTCGGCAACCAACTCTTTGCTTCTCTTAGCTCACGGGGAAAGAAATACCCCATGAAAGCACTCACAAAAATAGCCCAACTCACAATACGTGCAAGCACGAGTTAGAAAGAAATTGTATAGAGATGAACTCTATCGCACGAAATGAGTATGAAAGAAGTGAAGGAATTTCCTAAATGTTGCAGCCTCCTAATTATAGATGTGGCGTGCTTTACACCGATAACTAGGATTCTACAGACACGGCTTCATAGACTCCCTAGGACTCTTTAACTCTAAGTTCTGATACCAAGTTTGTCAAGCCCTGAGCCTACAGCCTGGGCGAGACTAGCACTCGAGAACCATTGTTGGCCCCAAGCGAACACTTGGCCTAGCTGACTTACTTAGCGGAAGACTTAAACACAAGAAATAGTCTAAAATGAACTTGTGAAATAATCTTAGAATGTCTTTAAAGAAACATTCAAACTAGCCAAAATGGCAACTCAAGTCTCAAAACATAAACCAATAATAAAGTAGTGACAAAAGAATTAACTAACTGATTGTCTGTTTATGAAGCCTCTAAACAACTGAGATGGCTGTCGGGACAGGCCCACGACATCCTAATGAACTGACTAATACTGAAAGCAATAAAAAGGGATCCTCCGAAGCAAGGACGCTCACCACAAGACTCTGAGTGCTCTTGCAGACTTGCTTAACATAAATTGTGATCGTAATTTAAGGGATTATATTGGGGTATTTACGTAATATTCTAATTAGAATTACTTATAACCTCAAAGGGAGGTGAGGTATATACATATAGGTTGATATGTATACTTTTTGGGCAACCAACTTTTTTTCTTTTGGGCAGCCTACCTTTTTACTTTTGGGCAGCCAACTTTGCTTTCAGCTATATCTACAAGTGATAAACATCACTTTTATAACATATATTCTCACACCTCCTCTATAACATTTCGTGTTCCTTAACTTTAAGAAACTTGGAGAACTTTCTCTAGCCATATTACTCACAAAATCACAAGAGAAAAACTTGGTACTTTTGGCTGGAATTCGAGACACACCCTTTTCTTGGGTAAGTGATGAAATTTGTTTCTGAGTTGGGTAGTGTTTAGTAGTTTAACTATATCTCGTTGTCTAAAACTTCGTTTACAGTGAATAAATATGATTTGGAAAGCTAATGCATATACCTATAACTCTTATGTTTATGTAAAACTCTAATTGAGCTGTTATGGATTCGAAATATGGGACGCAACATAGGACATGTTCTGTCCAGATTTTGGAATTAGAAATCTTGTATGATCAACTGTTAGTGTTTTGATTATATCTTTTTGTAAAAAATATATTTTGTCGTGATTCTTGATTTTTTGCTACCTTTAGAGATGTACCTACATCTTTCATGAAGGATATACAGTCCAGTTTTGCCGTTTTCCTTTTCAAAACAATGTTGCGACTTGAGGTACCAGGCTGGACAGATTCACTATTTTGGGAGCATAGTTTTATTTGTACATGCTAGGCTTCCTTGTGATTCTGATCCTGTTTTACGTTAACACTATTTAGCTAATAGAAGTTAAAGAAGTTATTTAATTGTATTTTTAAGTTTATATATATATACTCGTGTACAAGTTGAGGACCTTGATACGTTGGTCAGCCTACGGTTTGAACTCTTGGAGTTTTGTTGGACTATTTCTATGCTAAATCCCGAGGTTTGTGTATAAACTTGTACTTGTACTCTTGTTATCTGCTTGTATATTTGAAGGGTTATCTTGATACCTTGGTTACTTCTTGTCACGTTGTATTGCCGTATTGGTATTCTCTGAGACTTTCAAGACATTTGTGTAACTCGCCCACTCGTATGGATTGCTTGATCACCTGGCATTCTTGTTGGGACTTTGTCCTTCTTGTGGATTTGATTTTGTCACTATTGGCATGCCTATTGATTTAGTTTATTTGTCATCTTGACTCTGGATTTTTGGTTCGGCTTAAGTATGGAAGTTGTCCATTTTAAGTATGAACTAGGAAGCCATTTTTAATATGGTTCTTGATTCTCTTGATTATTGGGCTTTGACCCTTCTTGATACTTGATTATGCTGGGTGTGACGGTATGATGTATATATTGGGCGAGCCTTGGTATCTTGGGAAATGGTCCTATGAGCATTCTTGACACTTGGATTTTTAAATATAGAACTTGATACCCTTAATTTATTGTTCACTTGATTGATTTAGTATGTTTCAATTGTGCTGTCCATGACTTTTGAAAGGCAACTTGGTGAATCTAGCAGCTCCACGCATATAGTTTTTACACCACTAAGCTTTATGCTTAGCGATAGTTGTTTCTATTGTAGGGAACGTTCGAGGGGATACTTGAAGCTGGCCATTGGAGATGGACTTTTTAAGAGCTTTATGGGAAGATCACATTTGCATATAGGGCATCTATAGTTAGCATAAATCTTCGAACTTGTACATAATCTATATGTTGTACATTTTCATGAAATTTTGAAGGCTAATTTGATCATGTTACCATGGGTTGTAAAATAAGTATGACTACATGTTTTACTATTTTGGGGTGTGTAAACCCAAGTCTTGTAATGTATTAAATTTACGGTTTATTTTGGAGGTTTGTATGAATCATGAACCAATTAAGCTTCGGTACCCCAAAGTTGGTAATGATTGATAATGTATCTTGTAGTAGTATAGATAATACATGAAAATCTCTTAGCGTATTTTTAAAATTATTTTGAAAGATTCTTCCACCATAAATTGGGACTCTTGTCTTGTTTAAATTTAAGATCAACTAAATTTCCAAATGACAAGCCTTTATACCTTTCACTTGTTATTTTAGGCTAAATTTCTCTATTGAATTATAATTTATATATCTTAGATTAATCCCTTTCAAATGTGCAAGTATTATATTAGCTTTCTTGTTAAGTAGTAGCATCCTTCCGAGAGGGTTGTTACAGCTCTACTGGATCAACGATGCGCTGGATGCTGATCCTGGTTACCTGTGTCTGCATCATAATAAGATGCATGCCAATTGGCATCAGTACATTGAATGTACGAGTATGCGAGGGAAAATCTAAACCAAGATATATGATTGAAAGGAACTGAAGAACTTACCTGTCTCAACTCAACTGAACAGATTTCAATACAAAGCAGTGTAAATAAATGCAGTATAAGGAAACACTTTAAAACATGGTTTTCCACTCTGTGTATTTAGAAATACAATAATGACTATGTATGTATGCAAAGATACAATATGAACTCTCTTTGTATTTGAAACTACAAATATTTCTGATTTATATAAACCTACAAAATATTGTTGTGGAGTTTCTCTAACTGACAACTATTACTTAAAAGCTATCGTGATGATACAACGTTTTGTCTCACGCTGCCAGGGCCATCATATACCTTGCCGGGGGTATAGAACATGAACTACTAAGTGGATCCACTAGTCTATGCTAAAAGCACTAAAGGAATCATCTAAAAAGTATGACCCTTTTCTATCCATGATGCCTATATGGTTTATGGGGGCTGTGAGTTGTCTGAACTCTCCCCCATATCGGTGCTCAATACTACTCCCAAAATATAATACTAGATCTTATGTTTAAAAACATACTTCTTTATGTGGTTTGAGATAATTGCTCAAAACTTAGCTCAAAGGTTATCTTGGAAAATTTTCCTTCTTGCTTAATTGTGAGAGCATTTACTCTTTTCTGAAAACTAGCTCAAAGGCTCTTTGAAATCAAAGTTTCCTTACTTGTTTAAATGTGAAAACATTTTAAAGTCCTTGGGAATACATAGTCCCCATATACTTTTGAAGAAATGAACTTCAACTTTACTCTTTACTGAACTCAAAACTCAAGTCTTAAAACAAAGTTAAATCATTTCTAAAAGACTCTTGGAAGACTCAACGAACTTCTCTTGACTTGGCTCTTAACTTTTCTTGACTTGACTCTTAACTGATCCTTGAATTGAATTATGGATACAAGGATTGAGAATTGTGATAGGAAAGATCTCATGATGTTTAAGAATGATTTTAGATAGCTAAACATGAGAAAATATCAAGAAATCACTGTCTGAAAGCTGGTCCGCGACACAGAGATGTATTTAATTTTTTGATCGCGAAATTGATTTTGAGGCAGAACGGTCCATGACTGCTCCGCGACGCGAGGGGAGATTTTCAAATCTGAGGAACAGGTCCGCATCTTCATTTTCTAACCTCAATTCGCCTAAATTTGATTTCTTTTTCTCAAATCCTCTTTAGATTCAAATACCCAGCAAATGTACCCTAGAACCTAACTCAAAACAACTCTAAAATCGACCTTAAACTCTCAAGAATTCCTCAATATCATCCTAAATTCAAGAACGAAAGTAAATTCAAGAACACACATCAAGAACATTCAAACTTTCAATTTTTAGGACAAATTCACGCTGAATTAAACATGTTTGACGCGTGGGTGAACGAACCCAACGATGTGTGAATTCACATACCTCATAGGGATCACCCCTTGACGAAATCCACAAGCGATTCTTGAAGATCTTGACGATTCTTGCTTCTTCTCCTCCTTTCTCCTCTTCTTTTCTCTTCTCTCAAAACCCTGACTCTTTTTCCAAAAACGTAAATTGACTAAGATCAGTTTAGACCCCAATTAATTACCCAAAAACGAAATAAAATAATTGGGTAAGGAAAAGACCACAATGCCCTTCTAAAATCCGGTTTAGACTTTTCTTATTTGAATAGCCTAACTTCAAATGGGCATATCTCACTCATACGAACTCGGAATCGCGCAAACTCAGTGGCGTTGGAAAGATTATTCCAAGATCTTTCCTACGATATCTGGAAACACACCTAACTCATCCTGATCTAAGAGTTCTGATCGTTTGAAGTTGACCAAAAATCCAAACTTAACTTAACCAATTTCCAGATTTTTTTATTATTTCCAAAAATCACTCTTTCTAATTTTATCTCTTTCTAGTTATGGGGTGTTACACTTTGCTGTTAACTAAGGTCGACATATATGATTTTTGTGATTTCTGTAATGTGTTAATGTCTACTATGTCTAAAGTGTTTGATTTTTTATTGTCGCTATTAAAATATTTTTTAATTTATTTTTAAAATTTATTTAAATATGTAGTTTAATTTATTCAAACATAATAACTAATACAATTGGATTAATATATTCTCCAATAATTAATACAATTATTCTCCAACAATTGAATTATTAGAAACTAGGGTCGATACTTATAAACCATATGATTTTTATAACGTGTCGATGTCTATCATGTCTAATATGGAGTTTTTACTGTCGTTATTAAAATATTTTAATATGTAGTTTAAATTTATTTAAACATAGTAATTAATAAAATTACTTAATCAGATAGCATATTAATAATAAATATAAGTAAAGATTTAAAAATTATATAATTTTTTTATAACTCTATAAAATAAGAATTATAAAAATGTGGAAAAAATAATTATAAAGAAAAGTGAGTGTATTCGTATTTTTGTACATATGGGAGAATAACAAAAAATTAATTTTATACGCAGTTGTCCATTAAGCAGCGCGATTGTTCATTTCAACTGTTAATGTAACTTCAGAATACTATTCTATTTATCACAATTTACGTGACTTAATTTCTTTTTTAGTTGGTCTAAAAATCGATAACACATTTTTTTATATTTAGTAGAGTAACAAAATAACAATTTAATTTTATAATGTTTATTTTATCCTTAATAAAATAATTTATTCACACAAATATCTATGACTGATTTTAGACCGTAAATTTCAACAGTCTTTTTTTAAACTCTGTATCAATGAAACTAACTCATATAAATTGAGACTTACAAACTTTAGGGAGTGTAATTACTTTAGAAAAAATAACTAATTTACATAAGGAGTAAGATATGTGTTGTAGTAAATGCATTATGTGAATTAATTGTTATTGACCGTAGTGGAAATTTTGAAAATAATTAATATTGAAAGTAATAAATATGATATGATGACAAGAGGAAGGTAAACTAGTCCAACAACTTTCATAATGAAAGTCAAGTTTAAAATGTAACATTAAATGCAATTAACTAAAGGTGTAAAATCACCTTCTTAAGGTTTTATGAGTTAGAATTTTATTTTTATTTTTTAAAAACAAACTACTAAGCTTCTTATGTTATTTTTCCTTTTATGTTTTGATTCCATTAAACTCAATTGTTGTGAAGTAAATAATCATTACAATTTTATTGCAATTTATCATTATTTCATAATAAATTCACATATAATACATTAATTGTACGTTACAAATAAAGTTGTGCACCAACTATAAATCACATGGATGTTCCTCTAAAAAATGATCAAGCTTATTCACTCAAAACATTTATTTAGCTTTTAGTTTTTTCAATGGAAAGGAAGACGAGTAAGGGTAGGCAAAAAATTGAAATGAAGTTAGTTGAGTCTAAAGATGCACGTTATGTTACCTTTTCAAAAAGAAAACTAAGCTTGTTCAATAAAGCTACTGAATTTTCATCTTTAACAGGAGCTGATGTTGGGATTTTCCTCATTTCACCTAGTGGAAGGCCATATTCGTATGCATCCACTAGTATTGAAAATATAACTCATAAGTTTCTTGAATGGAAACTTGAAAATCCCAATGTTGTAGATCAAGCTGATGAGGGAAAATCAAATGTCTTTAAGACATTTGATGATCTCTATGAAGAAGTACAAATAATGAACGAGAAGGAAAAAAATAGAAAATGGAGGTATAAGATCTTATACCCTGGTTCAGAAGTACCACCAGATAAGCAGAGATTACAGAAATTGGTAGCACATAAGCTGCGGTTGGAAAAAATAAAAGAAGAGGCAAACAATTATAATCTGACTGAGAAATTCGAATTTGATTTGAATGTTGTTCCTAGTCAAGATGAGGGGAAAAGTTCTGGAACTCACTAATGCTATTGGAGTTCTTAATTTTGGAACTAGTGTTTCGAAGGAGCAATTATATTTACTAGTGCAATTATCGAGTCTTTTAATTTAGTCAATTATGTTATTGAGTCTTTTGTCGTAAGTCTTTAATTTTCAGAAAAGAAGTTTATGAAGTTCTTGTGTTTTGTATCCTTCATGGAAAATTCAATAAAGTAAACTTTAGTGTGATAAACGATATTCTGTGATGTTCTACACTTATTGAAACATTTTATTAAATGAACAATGTATGATCACATGAAGAAAAGGAGTTCATTTTCCATGGATTTAAGGAAATCATTTTCCAAACACACAAGGTCCAATCCTGTCATGACTCTATTGCTTAGCTGATGAAAACCAAATTTAGAGGGATGAGAGGGTGTTCACCCAAATTCCTCAGTAAAGAATTACACTGTAGGTACTGATTGAAACACATATATTACTAGTTATAATAATTTTTCTTAAATAATAGAACTAGTAGATGCTTTCATCCAGAAAAATTCAGCAAATAAGGAAAATTCAAATTATTCTATGGTATGCACTTTAAAGACAAACGTAGAGTGTAACATCAAGTCTAGTATCTAAAAATTGAATTTTGAAATACAATTAAATATCATGAAATTATATTTTCATGGAGAAATTACATAAAAGAGTTTTCTGATATGACACAAGCTAATGCAACATTGAATGGTACCTACTCCAATAAAATGATAAGAATGTTAAGATACACTACTATTAATTACCATACATTTAGTTATAAATTAAATAATTATTTATTTATTCAATTCAATAAAATGTTATATCAAAAATATATTATTGTGTCATATATGTGTCTTCGAGTTATATAATAAATGATTTAGTGTATGTATTTTAAGTTTATACACATAAGATTGAAACATAAGTTGTTATGAATTAAAAGTTACTATTCACACAACCTAAAATGGTGAGTTTAGACGCGTTGGAGCAAGTTTTTTCTTGCACTTAATCTAACTTTGAAATCGAACTACTCTTAATCAACAAGGAATATGGAGATGATAGAAGAATGAAAGTTATAGCCCTCTGAATCTTGTTGTCAGCGATTCAAATAGTTTGTCATTTGGAAGTTTATACATGAAGTTATACTGTTTTTGTTTCTAACAGCACACTACAAAAATCTGTCCGAAAAAGGTGGTTCATGCCAATGGAAAATGTTAATTTTCTTTAGCAAAAAAAAAGTCGAAAATATGCCCAATAATTTCAATTTTGTTGCTTATATAAAGAAGATGTTAAGAGAATAGAAGACATCAGAAAATCTTAGAAGAGCATTGTCACGTCCCGAGGTTAATCCTTGACGCAACACGGGACCTAGGATCACAAGTGACCCCAAGCTAACCCTGACTCTGGGATATCATAAGCATACTGAAAATAACTAAGTAAAACATGAACTATGCGGAATCTAAATCGATTGATATCTGAAAAATGGGGGGAAAACCCAACTAGTCTGAATATGTAAAACATACTAAGAGTTTAGTGATAATTAAAACAACCACTTAACAACTCAAGTTGAATCTATTACTATGTCTGAAAAGTCTCTAACTGAGTTGAGTTGCTGGGACATGCCCCCAGCTAACTCTAACAAAACTGAAAACTGAAAGTAAAGACAAGAATGAAAGTATATTGTCCTCAAAATATGAGTACTCACCACTCAAGCTGCTGAATGCGGACCGAGAATCGATCTATGCGTGATCTGGATGCTGAGTGCCTGAACCTACATCATGAAAGGATGTAGCGCACATGTATCTGGGATACAAAATAAATCTCGCTCGCGTCTCTTGCCTTTATCCCATTTCGCTCGACAGTATCCTATGTATTTGGTATCTTAGATACACGTGAATCACATTAGATACATACAAATACATGTATCTAGTGTGAATCTAGTGCTATTCACATGTATCTTGGATATATGAAGAATCTCGCTCGCCTCTCTACTATTAGGACTCTTATATTTATCAAATTAGGACTCTTAGGATTGTCTAGTGTATTGATGTATAACTAGGACTTGTAGTATATCTAGGATTCTTATATCCTTGTTATAAATATATGTAACGTAGGCTCTTGATATTCAATGACCCATTATCAAAACTCTATCATGGTATCAGAAGTCCAAATCTAGCCCACGGTTTTTTTTCCGTCTCTTTCCTTATTTTCGTTTCAGCCATGACTACTCAACCTCTTTCTATCTCGGAACCAGCTATTACTTCAACAGTCTCTTCTCTTCCAATTTCTACACCTAATATCAGTTCTACTATTTCTACCATGTCCACAACTCCTTTGTCGTCCTCTTTTTCTCTTCCTTATGTGCCATCTCATTTGGTCTCTATACCGACTTCCTTATCTGGTCAAGCGTTATCCACGTCTCTTGGCAGTACTAGTGGCTTACCGTTTGTTTCTCCATGCTCTACTAATTTTGATCCCATCTTTTCTCCCACATTTTCTTCTTCAACATCTCTTGCTGCACCAAATATTATGAATCTCGTTACAATAAAACTCCAATCTGTCGAAGACTATTTGACATGGAGAACTCACTTTACCTCTCTTTTGATTTCTCATGATTTACTTGGATTTGTTGATGGCTCTTTCAAACCTCCAAGTCCATTTATTTGTGATTCTTTCATGAATCAGCAGCCTAATCCCAACTACCGCTCATGGCTGCGAGTAGATCAAAGTGTCAGAACGTGGATTTTTGCTACCTTATCACGAGAGGTTCTTGTTGATGCCTATCTTTTGCCCACATCTCATGATATTTGGTTGTCTTTAAATCGTCGTTACATGGATTCTAGTCAAGCAAAATCACTTGACTTGAAACGACAACTCACCACCCTACGTAAAGCAGACTCTACATCTATTGATCAATATCTGAGGGATGCAAAACAAATTGCAGATTCCTTAGAAGCTATTAATTCTCTTGTTTCAAATCAAGAATTTATTGATCATGTATTGTTTGGCCTAGGAAAGGAATATGACACGTTAGTTGGCATTATCACTCATTTTCCTGGACAATTGACACTTGAGGACCTTCGTTCTAAGTTGTTACTACATGAACAACGTTTGCAGCGCTTTAAAGGTCCTGATCCACCATCTCTTCCGCAAGCTTTTGCTGCTCAGAATACACATTCAAACTCTCCAAGTACAGCTCATTCATATCAAGGAGGGCACGGCAGGGGACGTACCTATTCTCCTAGAGGTCATGGTCGTGGTGGTCGAGGTCGTGGATCATCTGGTAGGTTTCAACAACATCAAGGATCTACGACAAACAACTTTCCTCGCAACGACTCTACTGGACAAATCACATCAGGTATTGATAGTGCTTCTCATGTCTCTTATGGCTCACAGTCCACCAATACAAGTTCTCCATCCTCTAGAGTTTTAGGTTCCCATCCTTCGACTCTTATTTGTCAAATTTGTGGTTCTATTGGCCACCAAGCATTGCAATGTTCAAATCGTTTCAATCATGCTTTTGTTGCTAATGATCTCCCCAAGTCTTTTGCGACTATGTCGGTTGGTGAAACAAATGATGCTACCTGGTACCTTGACTCGGCTGCCTCTGCTCATATGACCCCATCTGAAGGTAATTTTTTACATACATCCTCTTAAAATAGTTGCGATCGTGTTTTAGTTGGAAATGGCGCTTTGCTTGATATTAATAAAACTGGATACTATCAAATACCTGCAACATCTCGTCCTTTACATTTGCACTCCACCTTTCATGTCCCTAATCTTAGTCATAATTTAATTTCTATTAAGAGGTTATGTGCTGACAATAATTGTTACGTAACTTTTGACTCTTCTTCTGCTTCTATTAAGGACAAAGTCACGGGTCAACCTATTCTCAAGGCTTCCAGTAAAGGCGATGTTTATCATGTGTCCTCTTCATCTTCTCATTCCTTTGCTCATGCTTTTGTTGCTTTGCGTCAACCAGGAAATATATGGCACCGCCGTCTAGGCCATTGTGGTGCTCGTGTCCTAGATAGTCTTGGGAAAAATAACTTAATTAGTTTGCTCAATTCTTTTAGCAATAGTTGTGTTTCTTGTCGTCTTGGAAAATCTCAACGTTTATCTTTCAATTTAGTTGATCATTGTAGTTCTTCCCCTTTAGAAATTATTCACTCTGATGTCTGGCAATCGCCTATATTATCTAATTTAGGCTTTCAATATTATGTCATATTTGTGGATGATTTTTCTCGTTTTACTTAGCTCTATCCTATGAAAAATAAGTCTGAGGTTTTCATACACTTCTGTGCTTATCAAAAATTGGTTGAAAATCTTTTTAATAGTAAAATCAAAACCTTTCAAAGTGATGGGGGCGGAGAATTTGATAATAAATCCATGTTTTTACACTTTTCTAACTCAGGCATTGCCGTTTGCAAATCATGTCCTGACACTCCTCAACAGAATGGCGTTGCTGAACGAAAACATAAACACATAATTGAAATTGTGCGAACTATTCTCACCGACTCAAAAATTCCTTCTCAATTTTGGGTTGATGCTGCCTTCTATGCTGTTTACACTATTAATCAGCTACCTACTCCTATTTTTAACGGAATTTCTCCCTTTGAAAAGTTTTTTGGGAAACCTCCAAATTACACATTTCTCAAAGTGTTCGGATGTGAGTGTTTTCCGAATATATCTGCTCGTGTTTCTCATAAGCTTTCCCCACATTCAATCCAATGTGTGTTTTTATGATATGCTCCTAATTATAAAGGGTATCGTTGTCTAGATCCTAAAACTAGTCGTGTTTATATTAGCCGACACGTGCTCTCTCATGAATTAAGATTTTCATATTTAGAGTTCTTTAACCCAAGTAACACACCGATCTCTCTTCCTGATTCTTTCGACCCGCTCATTGTGATGTCACCTTTACATTTTAACCCTACTATCACATCTTCATCTCCGTGTCATATATCTCCGACAACTTCTTCCCTTTCGGTTGTCTCGTCTATGTGCGACAGTCCTTTTAATGAATCAAATTCCAGTGTTCCTCATACTCCTTCCAGTGCTCCTATTTCATCCACTAGTGTTCCTCATATTTCATCCTCCTCGACTACCCCTTCGACTAGTGTGCTGCCTTTAAATAGCAATCTGCCCACATCTCCCTCTCTTCCCAATCATCCAATGCAAACTCGTTTGAAATCCGGAATCACTAAGCCTCGTCAATTGTTTTCCTTAAATACAACTCATAAAATTGAACCAACTTGTTTCTCCCAGGCTGTCAAATATCCAAAATGGCAGCAAGCAATGGCTGATGAATTCAATGCACTTTTAGAAAATAAAACTTGGCAGCTCATTCCTTATAACGATAACATGAACTTGGTTGGTAGTAAATGGGTGTATCGTATCAAATATAATTCAGATGGGTCTGTTGAGCAATACAAAGCCCGCCTTGTCGCACAAGGTTTTCACCAACAACTAGGTCTTGATTATTATGAGACTTTTAGTCCTGTTGTTCGGCCACCTACGATACGTATTGTTCTTTCTCTTGCTGTTTCTTTTGGTTGGTCAATTCGACAACTTGATGTTAAAAATGCTTTTCTTCATGGTATTCTTAATGAGAAAGTCTTCATGAAACAACCTCACGGTTTTACTCATTCAGATTAT
Source organism: Solanum acaule (assembly GCA_036250505.1). NCBI lineage: Eukaryota > Viridiplantae > Streptophyta > Magnoliopsida > Solanales > Solanaceae > Solanum > Solanum acaule. The sequence goes on along the minus strand of JAJOOR010003820.1, from coordinate 19,741 downwards.
CCCCATCATGTTTGTAAATTAACTAAAGCCATTTATGGCCTAAAGCAAGCACCACGTGCTTGGTTTCATCGCTTTAGTACATTTCTTCTCACCCAAGGTTTCGTTTGTAGTAAAACTGATTCGTCTATGTTTATTCATCGCTCTTCTTTAGGTATTCTTATCTTATTGTTGTATGTTGATGATATTATTCTCACTGGTAGTCATTCAGATCTTCTTGTTCAATTCATAGATCATCTTTCTCATCAGTTTGCAATGAAAGATCTAGGTAACCTTCATTATTTTCTTGGTGTTCATGTTGTCCGCACCTCACATGGTCTTCATTTGTCTCAACAAAAATACATTATTGATTTGCTTCTTAAGTTTCATATGCATACATGCAAGCCTGTTCGTACTCCTATTGCATCTCGCACTTGTATAGCTCTTGAGGATGGTATTTTACTTTCGGACCCAAGTGAGTATAGGAGCATGGTTGGTGCACTTCAATACTTGACAATGACTCGTCCTGATATTGCCTATGCAGTTAATATTGTTTCTCAATTTATGCATGCTCCCCGAACTACTCACATGCACTGTGTCAAGCGTATTTTTAGATATTTGCAGGGTACACCCACATATGGTTTATTTCTGCGTACCTCTTCATCCAATTCTATTGTCACGGCCTATTCTGATGCTGATTGGGCTGGTTGTCCTGATACTCGCCGATCTACGATGGGCTATGCGATGTTCCCGGGCTCAAACCTCATATCTTGGCGTGCCAAGAAGCAACCAACTGTTTTCAAGTCATCTACGGAGGCCGAATACAGAGCAATTGATTATACAGTTGCTGAGACTACTTGGATTCGTCATCTTCTTTGTGAGCTTGGAATATATCTTCGTCAACCGGTTCGTTTATTTTGTGACCATGTCAGTTCAACATATATGTGTCGCAATCCAGTGTTCCACGATCATTCCAAGCATATTGATGTTGACTTTCATTATGTTCGTGAAAAAGTATCTCAAGGGGATCTTCTTGTTAAATATGTCCCGACGCGATTACAAGTTGCTGACATTTTTACGAAAGACTTGTCCTCCTCTCAATTTTGTTTTTTACGTGACAATATTTCCGTCACTACATCTCGTCCAAATTGAGGGGGCGTATTAGGACTCTTATATTTATCAAATTAGGACTCTTAGGATTGTCTAGTGTATTGATGTATAACTAGGACTTGTAGTATATCTAGGATTCTTATATCCTTGTTATAAATATATGTAACATAGGCTCTTGATATTCAATGAGCCATTATCAAAACTCTCTCTACAACAAATGTGATATTTAGCTACTAAATATTAGGTACGACACAAAATTCGTCACTAATTATTCACCTTTTGTGACAAAAATACATTTCATATTTAAATGCATGAGCAACATATTTTTAGTGATGAAACATCTAATTTCGTAGCAAAATTTTATCCTAAAAAATTTCCCACCAAAACATAATTTGGCGTCATTTATTAAGGATCATTAGCGACAAATTTAATGTTATTAGTGACACTGTGTTTTGTCGCTAATAATACATTTAATTTGTGACAAACAATTATTCGTCTTAAAAGAAGCTATAAATTTGGACGAAAAAATATTTCATCACGAAAAATAGGTTGTTGAAATAGCAACAAATTAGAGTTCGTAGTTAAATGTTGATTGTTTTAGCCCAAATTTATTTATTAATTGTGACCTTCATTTTTGTCACTAATTATATAAACTATTAGTGACAATCATTTTATTGTCTCTAATCAACCTGTAATTTAGTGACAACATAGTTTTGTCACAAAATATGCAATGTCCAAATAACGACAATATAAAATTTGTAGTTAAATAATCTAACTAATTGCTAAAAAACTAATTCATTATTAAATATAGAAAATAATCTTTTGGCTACACATGTTGCTAATTACAAGTGACAAATGATAAATATTTTTTCAAGTAGAAAACAACAAGATGAAATCATAGAATGATATGATAATGTTGAACTATATCATACGAAAAAGGGCAAGTGATATTGCTATTTACTTTTATCTATTATCGATTCCAAATGATGATTTTTATATTTAATATATATAAATATGTATGTGTTTAGTCTATAATTTATAAAATATAGATATAAATTAACAAGATGCTTCTTTTTTATATGAAAATTATTATTTATTAAAAAGGTTTTACGCGATATTGATTACTCATTTTTATTTACTAATTATAAGTATTTTTATTATATAACAATCTTTTCCAATTCTTTTCAATCAATTTAAATTATAGCCATTGTTATTTAATTTCTAGTCAAAGCTTATACTATTTATGTTATTTTAGCCAAATTGAGCAGAATATGACCCAAATTCAAATCTCAAACCCAACTCTCAATCTCAACTATTCATATGACCTAATCAGACGGTTGAGATTAAGAGGGTGTTTGAATTGACTTGAAAGTTGGTCAAACCAACTTTTAAAGATAAATATAAATATAACTTAAAATAAGTCAATAAATGACTTAAAATAAATTCAGAATTGTTTGGGAGTGTTATATATAACTTAAAATAAGTTTAAAATAACTTAAAATAAGTTAAAAACCAAAAGTAAGTCTCCCCCTACATTTTATTTTTTGACTTAAAAATTATTTAAGTTTTGACTTTTTATTTTTTGATTAAGCTATTTTTTTTAAGTCTATCCAAACGGTCTCTAAATCTCACTCGCTTTCCTATTTTTACCTAGGGGTGTGCATGGTACGCTACTGAAAAGTTTGATTTGATAGTTTCGATTTACAGTTTTCAAAAATACTATACCATTATCATACCAAATTAATTCGGTATAGATCAACAATTTAAAGTTTGATTTTTTTATTTTGTGGTACAAAAATTCGGTTATCATAGTTTGGTCAACTTCAACTTACATATATTTGGTATAATTGTCACGCCCCGAGCCTACACCCTAGGCGGGACTGGCAATCGAGAACCATTGTTGGCCCCAAGCGAACCCTTGGCCTGGCTTACTTACTCAGCGAAAGACTTTAAGCATTAAGAAAAGAACTCAAATGCAAGATAACTCAACTGTCTCAAACTAAACTCATAATGTTTTAGAAATAAACATTAAACTCAGTCAAATTGGCAACTCAAAACTGAACATAAGTCAATAACAAGATAAAGACAAATGAACTAACTGACTGTCTATCTATGAAGCCTCTAATAACTGAGATGGATGTCGGGACAAGACCCACGACATCCTAATAAACTAAATACTGAAAATCAATAGAAAGGGATCCTCCGGAAGCAAGGAGGCTCACCAACAAACTCTGAAGCTCAACTAGAATCAACGATGCGCTAGATGCTGATCCTGGTTACCTGTGTCTGCATCATAAAAAGATGCAGGCCAAATGGCATCAGTACATTGAATGTACGAGTATGCGAGGGGAAATACTAAACATAACATAAGCTTGAAAGGAATGTGAAAGAAACACTTACCTTGGCTTTACTCAACTCGTGAATAACTTAACTCAATATAAAGAAAATAATAGAAAACAACTTAGTTAGTTAAAGAAAATGCAATAAAAATACTCAACTTTACTCATATAATAAAGTAATATAATTTCCGTGGGAGTTTCTCTAGCCGACAACCACCACTATGAGCCTAAGTGGTGATACAACGTCTTGCCCACGCTACCAGAACTGTCCTATACTTTGTTGTCATATAGAATGCCTTAACTAAGTGGATCCACTAGTTTATGCTAAAATTCACTTAAGGAATCATCTAAAAAGTATGAGCCTTTACTACCCATAATGGCTACATGGTTTATAGAGACATGAGTTATCTGAACTCAAACTCGTCCCCATATCGGTGTTCAATAATACTTCCAAAATACTCAGCTCATATGTTTAAAAGCATAACTTATTTCTTTGGTTTGAGATAATTACTCAAAAACTTAGATTAAAAGCTCTCTTCGAATCGATGTTCCCTTTCTTGCTCAAATGTGAAAGCATTTACTCTTTAACTGAAAACTAACTCAAAGGTTCTTTTGGAAATCAAGGTTTCCCTTCTTCTTTAAATGTGAAAACATTTTACTCTTTGGGAATACATAGTCCCGGTATACTCTTTTGAAGAAATGAACTTCAAACTTTACTCTTTACTCAACTCAAAACTTAAGTCTTAAAAAAAAAAGTTAAATCATTTGTAAAAGACTTTTGGAAGACTCTATGAACTTCTCTTGACTTGACTCTTAACTTCTCTTGATTGGACTCTTAACTTATCTTGACTTGACTCTTAACTTTCCTTGAATTGAATTATGGATTCAAGGATTGTGATTTGTGATAGGAAAGATCTCATGATGTTTACGAGTATTTTTAGATAGATAAACATGAGAAAAGATCAAGAAATCACTGTCTTGAAGTAAGTCCGCGACGCGGAGATGCATTTAAATATTTGGTCGCGAAATAAAATTTTGAGGCAAAACAGTTCGTGATCACTCCACGACGCGGAGAAAAATTGTCAATCCCGAGGAACAGGTCCGTGACGCGGACCTGGTACCCAGATTTTCCCGACTTGTTCCTTCTTCGTCAATTAACATAAATTTGATTCTTTTTCTTAATTCCTCTTTAGATTCAGATATCCAGCACATGTACACAAGAATCTAACTCAAAACAACTCTAACAATCGACCATAAACTCTCAAGAACTCCTCAATTTCATCCCAAATTCAAGAACGAAAGCAATTCAAGAATATAACTCAAGAACATCAAACTCTCAATCTTTTAGGACGAAAATCATACTGAAATAAACATGTTTGGTGTGTGGGTGAAAGAACGCAATGCTATGTGAACTCACATACCTCGTAGGGATCTCCCCTTAACGAAATCCACGATCTTAGCTTCAAGAATTTGATGATTCATTCTTCTTCTCCTCTCTTCTCTTTTTCTTGTCTCTTCTCTAAAACCCTAACTCAATACTGTAGAAGCGTAAACTAAATCCTATCAGTTTAGACCCCAATTAATTACCCAAATACGAAATTAAGTCATGGGGTATGGAAATTACTCTTAATAGGCTAAGGGGGTAACATCAAACATGCAGTTCAAACATCCAACAAGCATAATGTAATTACAACATGCCAACTTATAAATGAATACCAAGAAAATGATTAGTACCTAGATCTGGAACTTCTCTAGATTTGAAGAGATATGGATATCTCTTCTTCATATCTTCCTCAGCTTCCCAAGTAGCTTCCTCCACAAATCTAGTTCCTCCACAGGACTTTGATTGATGCTACTTCCTTAGTCCTCAACTTGCGAACTTAGCGATCTAGAATCTGAACCTAAATCTCTTCATAAGATAAGCTATCCTTGGTACCAATATCTTCAGTTGGTATGATAAGTAAAGGATCTCCCATGCACTTCTTCAACATGGAAATATGAAATACCGGATGAACCGTTGCTAATCCTTGTGGTAGCTCTAACTCATAAGCTACATTGCCAATCTTCTTGGATATTCTGTAAGGACCAATATATCGGGGACTAAGCTTCTCCTTCTTACCAAATCTCATAATACCCTTCATGGGTGAAACTTTCACGTAAACCCAATCATCTGCTTCAAACTCTAACTCCTTTCTCCTAATATCATTATAGGATTTCTGACGACTCTGCGCTGTTTTCAACCTCTCTTGAATCACTTTCACCTTCTTCATAGCTTGATGAACTAAATTGTGTCCTATCAACCCAGCTTCACCAACTTCAAACCATCCAATAAGAGATCTCTATCTTCTCCCATAAAGAGCTTCATAAGGAGCCATCTAGATGCTAGAGTGGTAACTATTATTGTAAGAAAACTCAATGAGAGGTAGGTGATCATCCCAATTACCCTTTAAATCAATCACACAATCTACCTTGATACCATAAAACATCACCTCCCCCTTGTTCAAAAGCCATCACTTTTTGCTTATGAACACTTGCCTTTAATTCTAGTAATAAAGGATCTTGGTCTTGCTTCTCTTTTACTTCTAACACTAATGATGATTCAGCCTCATCATCACCACTACTCCTCCTTATGTGGAATCCATTAGTCGAACTCTTAGTCGTGCAAGTCTATGCATCTCTTTTGCTAACTCTTTCTTATCTTCCTCAAAATGGGTAGTACTACCCATAGACAACTTGCCCAAGGCATCAACAACAACATTAGCCTTACCTGGGTGATAAAGAATACTCATGTCATAATCCTTGAGTAATTCTAACCACCTCCTTTGTTTGAGATTAAACTCTTTCTGAGTAAACACATACTGAAGGCTCTTGGGATCGGTGAACACATCCACATGAACACCATAAAGATAATGGCACCATATTTTCAAAGCAAAAACTACGGCAGCCAATTCTAGATCATGGGTTGGGTAATTCTTCTCATGAACTTTTAACTGTCTGGAGGCATAAGCTATAATTTTTCCATTCTTCATTAACACACAACCAAACCAACTCTAGACGTGTCACAATATACGACAAAACCTTGAGTACCTTCTGGTAAGGTCAAAACTGGGCAGTAGTCAACCGTTTTTCCAATTCCTAAAAGCTTTTCTCACAAGCTTCAGACCATTGAAACCTAACTATCTTCTAAGTTAACTTGGTCAAAGGGGATGGCATAGATGAGAACCCCTCTACAAACCTTCTATAATAGCCAGTCAAACCCAAGAAACTCCTAATATCAGTTGGAGATGTGGCTCAAGGACAATTCTGCATTGCCTCAATTTTCTGAGTATCACCTTTAATTCCCTCTCCAGACACAATATGGCCTAAGAATGCCACAGACTCAAGCCAAAATTTACATTTAGAAAACTTAGCATATAACTCCTTATCCTTTAAAGTTTGGAGAACTATTCTGAGATGGCTAGCATGATCTTTCTCATTCCTCGAATATATTAGTATGTCATCAACGAATACGATAACAAATATATCTAAATAAGGCTTGAAAACTCTATTCATAAGCTCCATGAACGCTGCAGGCACATTGGTTAACCCGAACGACATGACCAGAAACTCATAGTGACCATAATGGGTCCTAAAGGCTGTCTTTGGAATATCACATTCCCTTACTCTTAATTGATGGTAGCCAGATATGAGGTCTATCTTAGAGAAACAAGTAGCACCCTGAAGCTGATCGAAAAGATCATAAATTCTCGGAAGAGGATACTTATTCTTGATGGTAACCTTGTTTAACTGGTGGTAATCTATACACATCCTAAGGGAACCATCTTTCTTTCTCACAAACAAGATCGGAATTCCCCAATGTGAGATAATTGGTCGAATGAAACCTTTATCTAGGAGGTCTTTCAACTGCTCTTTAAGCTCTTTCAACTTTGCTGGAGCCATTCTATATGGAAAAATAGATATAGGACGACAATCTAGAAGAATATCTATACCGAAGTCTATTTCTCTCTCAAGAGGGACTCCGGGAAGATCATCTGGAAAGACTTCTGGAAACGCTTTTACTACTGGAACTGACTGAATATGAGGTATCTCAACACTAATCATTAACTCGGACTAAGTGATAGACACACTCCTTGGAAACTAACTTTCTTGCCTTAAGGTATGAAATAAAACGACCCTTAGGCACTGTTGAACTGCTTTTCCACTCTAAAACTAGTTCACTGGAAACTGGAACTTGACTACTCGAGTTCTAGAATCTATTGATGCATAACAGGCATGAAGCTAGTCCATACCTATAATGACATCAAAATCTACCATATCTAACTCAACTAAATCAGCCATGGTATTCTTGTGATAGACGGAAATTGTACAATCACGATAGACTCTTTCTGCTAAAATAGACTCACCAACAGGTGTAGAAACACTGAAGGGGTCACTAAGTTGCTCATGAAGAACATCAAAATTCATCGCAGCATACGGAGTTATAAAGGATAACTCGCTCCTGGATCTAGCAAAGCATAAACATTGAAATTAAATAATTGGATCATACCAGTGACAACATCTGGCGAATCCTCTTGCTCTTGGCGACTAGCGATGGCATAAAGACGGTTTGATCTTCTGCCTGCCGCTAAAGTAGCTCCTCTAGATACAGCTCTGTCTAGTGGGGAAACTAAAGAAGACTGGGCTCTATTGCCCCTATTACCATTACCTTACTTGTTCTTTGGACACTCTCGCATAAAATGAGCATTTTGACCACATTTGAAACATCCAGTGGAGCCATCACAACACATCCCTGAGTGGTTCCTACCACACTTAGCACTTGCAGGAATCTTAGTACCCCCTTATGCCATACTACCTTGCGATTGTGCATGTCTAGCTCTAAAATTCAAGGAATTCTGACTATTGTACTCACATTTGTTTCTTGGTGCAGGTGCACCAACAGATGATGGAGAAGGTCCTTTCTGCTTATGTTGGAAAGAAGACCGGTTCACATTACTCTTTTGCTACCCGGATTCATTCCCTGATGCCTTAGCCCTCTTATTCTTAAACTATTCTCTATCCCTCAACTTGTCCTCCTCAACTTGTTGCACATGGATCATCAACCTTGCTATGCCCACGTCACCTATTAGCATGGCTGCCTTACTTTCCTTATCTGGCAAACGAGACAACCCAATAACGAATAAACTCATCTCGCTCCTCATGTCGGCAACCATCTCTTTGCTTTTCTTAGCTCACGGGGAAAGAAACGCCCCATGAAAGCACTCTCAAAACAGTCCAACTCACAATCGGTTACGCGCAAGCATGAGTCAGAAAGAAACTTTTTAGAGATAAAACTCTAATGCACAAAATGAGTATGAAAGACGTGAAGGAATTTCCTAAATGTTGCAGCCTGATAATTATAGATGTAGCGCGCTTCACACCGATAACTAGGACTTTACAGACATGGCTTCATAGACTCTCTAGGACTCTTGAACTCTGTGCTCTGATACCAAGTTTTTCATGCCCCGAGCCTACACCATGGGCAGGACTGGCACTCGAGAACCATTTCTGGCCCCAAGCGAACCCTTGGTCTGGCTTACTTACTCAGCGGAAGACTTTAAGCATTAAGAAAAGAACTCAAATGAAAGATAACTCAATTGTCTCAAACTAAACTCATAATGTTTTAGAATAAACATTTAAATTAGCCAAAGTGGCAACTCAAAACTGAACATAAGTCAATAACAAGATAAAGACAAATGAACTAACTGATTGCCTATCTATGAAGCCTCTAATAACTGAGATGGATGTCGGGACAAGACCCATGACATCCTAATGAACTAAATACTGAAAATTTATAAAAAAGGACCCTCCGGAAGCAAGGAGGCTCACCAACAAACTCTGGAGCTCAACTAGAATCAACGATGTGCTGGATGCTGATCATGGTTACCCGTGTCTACATCATAAAGAGATGCAGGCCAAATGGCATTAGTACATTGAATGTACGAGTATGTGAGGAGAAATACTAAACATAACATTAGCTTGAAAGGAATCTGAAAGAAACACTTACCTTGGCTTTACTCAACTCATGAATAACTTAACTCAATATAAAGCAACAATACACATGCAATATATATAAAGCTTTTAAAACAGTAGAAAACAACTTAGTTCGTTAAAAAAAATGCATTAACAAACTCAACTTTACTCATATAATAAAGTAATATAGTTTCTGTGGGAGTTTCTCTAACCGACAACCACCACTATGAGCCTAAATGGTGATACATCGTCTTGCCCACGCTGCCAGAACTGTCATATACTTTGTCGTCATATAGAACGCCTCAACTAAGTGGATCCACTAGTCTATGCTAAAAAGCACATAAGGAATCATCTAAAAAGTATGAGCCTTTACTACCCATGATGGCTACATGGTTTATGGAGACGTGAGTAATTTGAACTCAAACTCGTCCCCATATCGGTGCTCAATACTACTCCAAAAATACTCAGCTCATATGTTTAAAACATAACTTCTTTCTTTAGTTTGAGAAAATTACTCAAAAACTTAGCTTAAAAGCTCTCTTGGAATCGATGTTCCTTTTCTTACTCAAATGTGAAAACATTTACTCTTTAACTGAAAACTAGCTGAAAGGCTCTTTTGGAAATCAAGGTTTCCCTTCTTCTTTAAATGTGAAAACATTTTAATCTTTGGGAATACATAGTCCCGATATACTCTTTTGAAGAAATGAACTGCAAACTTTACTCTTTACTCAACTCAAAACTCAAGTCTTTAAAACAAAGTTAAAACATTTGTAAAAGACTTTTGGAAGACTTTATGAACTTCTCTTGACTTGACTCTTAACTTCTCTTGACTGGACACTTAACTTCTCTTGACTTGACTCTTAACTTTCCTTGAATTGAATTATGGATTCAAGGATTGTGATTTGTGATAGGAAAGATCTCATGATGTTTAGGAGTGTTTTTAGGTAGTTAAACATGAGAAAAGATTAAGAAATCACTGTCCGGAAGCAAGTCCACGACGCGGAGATGCATTTAAATATTTGGTCGCAAAATAAATTTTGAGGCAGAACCGTCTGTGACCACTCCGCGATACGGAGAAAATTTGTCAATCCCGAGGAACAGGTCCGCGATGCGGACTTGGTACCCAAATTTTCCCGACTTGTTCTTTCTTCGTTTTCTACCCCAATTCGCCTAAATTTGATTCTTTTTTCTCAATTCCTATTTAGATTCAGATACCCAGCACATATACACAAGAATCTAACTCAAAACAACTCTAACAATCGACCTTAAACTCTCAAGAACTCCTCAATCTCATCCCAAATTCAAGAACAAAAGCAATTCAAGAATATAACTCAAGAACATCAAAATCTCAATCTTTTAGGACAAAAATCATACTGAAATAAACATGTTTGGTGCATGGGTGAACGAACCCAACGCTATGTGAACTCACATACATCGTAGGGATCACCCCTTGACAAAATCCACGATCTTAGCTTCAAGAACTTGACGATTCATTCTTCTTCTCCTCTCTTCTCTTCTTCTTTTCTCTTCTCTAAAACCCTAACTCAATTTTGTAGAAGCGTAAATTGAATCCTATCAGTTTAGACCACAATTAATTACCCAAAAACGAAATTAAGTCATGGGGTATGGAAAACACCATAATGTCCATCTAAAATCCGGATTAGACTTTCCTTATTTGAACAGCCTAACTTCAAATGGGCATATCTCACTCATACGAACTCGGAATCGCACAAACTCAGCGGCGTTGGAAAGATAATTCCAAAATCTTTCCTACGGTATCTGAAAGCACACCTAACTCATCCTAAGCTAGGAGTTATGGTCGTTTGAAGTTGACCAAAAACCCAAACTTAACATAACTTGATAAATTTCCAGATTGTTCATTCTTTCCTAAAACAACTCTTTCTAATTCTAGCTCTTTCTAGTTCTTTCAAGAAGTGAGGTGTTACAATAATAAAGAATTACGACTTTTACTTTTCAAGAAATGTCTCAAGTAAGTCATGTTAATACCTTACACATGTAAAAATATTTAAAATAAAGTACAAATAATTTTATTTGTTAATCAATCATCCAAAAAGAACATTTAAATCAAGATAAAATAATCAAAATTTCAACATCTAAATAATTAGTTACTATTTTATATATTTGCTAGTATTATGTAGTTACATATATATGAATTTTAGATGTACTAACTATATACTTCGATACGATATTCTTGATAGTTAAATGTTTATTTTATAAGTACCAAATATCATACCGAATAACAAATTTTTTAAAAATCATACCAAACATAATTTGTAAATCATGATGTTAAATTTTTTTTTATTTTGACATAATACTCGATATCTACCATATACCCTACCCTAACTCCCTAATCTCACTCATTCTCTAAGATTAGCAGCCCAAAAGATCTGTCGCACCTCTCAACTCCACCCTCTTCTCACTTTTTCGGCAAGAACAAGCCAAAGGTCACCGTCGTTCCACCACCAGCAGCTCTGGACAGAACCATGAGAATCTACCACTCTTCACACTCCTCTCCACGAGAGCAACTAGACGACCACCGTGCACCACCAAACACCTCTCCTCACCTTCTCTCTTCCTCCGTCTCTTTTCTTTCCCTAGCCGCCGCCTCCAAAAACCCAACGCTGCCTCTCCTCCAGCAAGTCTCGAGGAGACACCAGCGAGGAGTTTCATGCAAATATTCATGGCCTCTCAATGGCGAAGCATTCATTTTATTATTTATTCACTATATGTATTTAAAAAAATTACGATTTGGTTCTGGTGTGTTACTTGAGTACTCATGTTGGTGTAGATTTCGTGTGAAAAATTCTTTAACACACGTTCATTTACATTGCTTTATGCTCGAATATTTCTATATGCTGCAAAATTTCTGTTCGTTGTGAATTGTGAATTGATTGATGTTTGTCGTACTCATTCTATGGTCAAATATGTGCTCACGTCAAAAGTATGAAGGAATTAAGATGTTTTGCCTATGTAATTGAAATGTGCTCTTTCTTATTTCGAAAGCTGATTTTAGACATCCTAAAATTTGTTAAGTATTTTTAAAAAACTGGTACAGGTTGATTCAGAAGCTGACAAGCGGTATGACAACTTTGGTATTTAGTTTTCTTGGAAATAAATCTTGAGTGATTACTCTCTCTCCTTTCCAATATTATAACATCACTTATGCTTTAGTGAAATCATATTTATATAATTAGACTTGTGTACTTGTAACATCTTCTAGCACTTTGTGTTGCTCCTTTCTCTCACATTGATCAAAGAAAATGTTTGAATGCTTTTGTCACTCCTCTAGATTCTGATTTATATGTTTCCCGGTCTTCATCATCCTGAATTTATTCCTTCATAGTAAAAGGGTGGCAAAATGGAAATATGAATTCATTTATTTATTTTTCTTGACTGCCAGATTTGTAACATCTCGCAATTTGAAATAACTAGAAAGAAGCTTATAATTGGAAATAGTCATTTTTGGAAAGAATGAAAATCTGGAAAATTTGTTTAAGTTAGGAAAAGTTGAGTTTTGGTCAACTTCAAATGGCCATAAATCCTAGCTCAGGATAAGTTAGGTGTACTTTCAGATATAGTTGGAAAACTCTTGGAATGATCTTTCCAACGTCGCCAAGTTTGCGCGATTCCAAGTTCGTATGAGTAAGTTATGCCCTTTGGAACTTGGGCAGTTGGATTAAGGAAAGTCTAATCCGGATTTTGAAAGGGTGATTTAGTCCTTTCCTTACCTAATTATTCTAATTCGTTTTTAGGAGTTTAATTGGGATAAAGTCAGATTTTAGAAAAGTGAATTTCACGCTAGGGCTTGGAGAAGAGGAGAGAAGAGGAGAAAAGAGGAGAAAGGAGAAGAACGTTCATGATTCGTCGATTTCGTCAAGGATAGCTTGTGGATTTCGTCGGGGGTGATCCCTAAAAGGTATGTGAGATCACATAGCATTGGGTTAGTTCACTCACGTGCCAATCATGATTCAATTTCAGCGAAGTTATTAGATTTGAAAGTAAATCCTTGAGTTCTTGATGAAATTCGTTGAATTCTTGTGGGTTGTGTTGATTGGAGTTTTCTTGAGACTAATTCATGTTATTAGTTGTGTTTTTCTAGTAGAATCTGATGTATATTGAGGGTATTGATGATTCTAAGTGTTTTGGGAAAGAACAGATCGAGTTTAGAGGGTTTAGAGTTGAAAAACGAAGGAGAAAAGTCGGAGTTTTCTGGGCAAGGGCTTGGGGCGCCGCGCCTCTCAGAGCTCCCCACTTCAGAGCCTGAAGTTTGGGCTCTGGGGCGACACACCAGCCAGAGCACCACAACTTCAGCTCTGAAGTTTGTGCTCTAGCGCCCCGCGCCTCTCAGAGCGCCAAGGTCGCCAGTTCTTCCCATTTCTTCCCCAATCTTTCGTACTAGATCCTTAGCAATGTACCTATGTTTTTTAGTTGATTCCAACACTCTACAGTACATCTAAACATCATGAAATCATCCATAAGTATGAGATCATGAACCTTGAATCCATAATCCAAGTCAAGGAAAGTTAAGGTCAAAGTCAAGAGAAGTTCTTAGAGTTTTCCAAATGTTTTAACATTGTTTTAAGACTTAAAGTTCAAGTTGAGTAAAGATTAAAGAGTAAAGTTTGAAGTTCAATTCTTCAAAAGTATATGGGGACTATGTATTCCTAAAGGTTTTAAAATGTTTTCAAATTTAAACAAGAAAGGAAACCTCTATTTCCAAAGAGCCTTCGGGCTAGTTTTCAGAAAAGAGTAATTGCTTTCTAAATGAAGCAAGAGAGGAAACTATGATTTCCAAGATAGTCTTTGAGCTAAGTTTTTGAGCACTATCTCAAATCACAGAAAGAAGTATGTTTTTAAACATAAGAGCTAATATCATATTTTTGGGAGTAATATTGAGCATTGATATAGGGGAGAGATCAGACAACTCACAGCCCCTATAAACCATGTAGCCATCATAGGTAGAAAAGGGTCATACTTTTTAGATGATTTCTTTAGTGTTTTTTAGCATAAACTAGTGGATCCACTTAGTGAGTTAGGTTCTATACCCCCGACAAGGTATAGGACGGTCCTTGGCAGCGTGAGGTAAAACGATGTATCATCACTATAGCTCTTAAGTGATGGTTGTCGGTTAGAGAAACTCCCACAACAGTATTTTGTATTTTTATGTACATCAGAAATATTTGTATTTTCATATACAAACAGAGTTCATACTGTGTCTTTGCGTACATACAGAGTTATTATTGTATTTCTAAATGCACAGAGTTGACATACAGTTTTAAACAACTTTTCTTTATATTGCACTTGTTTTTAAACTGCTTTATATTGAAATCAGTTCAGTTCAGTTGAGAAGAGCCAAGGTAAGTGTTTCTTTCAGAATCTTTTCAAGCCTTGTTATGTTTAGCTTTCCAACTCGCATACTCGTACATTCAATGTACTGATGTCAATTGGCTGCATCTTATTATGATGCAGACGCAGGTAACCAGGATCAACATCCCGCACATCGTTGATCCAGTTAAGCTTCAGAGTTGTTGGTGAGCCTCCTTGCATTTCGAAGGATCTCCCTTTTTCATTACTTTATCATTTTAGTTCATTAGGATGTCATGGGTCTGTCCCGACATCCATCTCAGTTGTTTTAGAGGCTTCATAGATAGTCAGTCAGATGTTAGTTCATTCGTCATCATTTTGTTATTGGCTTATGTTCAGATTTGAGTTGCCATTTTGGCTAAGTTAAATGGTTATTTTTAAAACATTATGTGTTCAGTTTGAGACAGTTGAGTTATTTAGCATATGAATCCGTTTCTTAATGCTTTAAGTCTTCCGCTGAGTAAGTAAGCCAGGCCAAGGGTTCGCTTGGGGCCAGTAATGGTTCTCGAGTGCCGGCCACGTCCAGGGTGTAGGCTTGGGGCGTGACAAGATTCCACGTTAAAAGGTGTCCTGCATTTGTATCAGTGATGTTCTGATTTGTTTTCTTCTTTACTGTCTTTATCTTAGTTTCCAAGTTCACAAAATATTTCTCAAATGCTCGCTCTCTGCCTGGTTCCATTTAACTATTTGGTCCAACCATGCTTAAGAATCTAAAAAACTTCTGAACTTGTGCGACATTGGAAATTGGACGGTAATAGCCCTTATTTCCTTTATTTGTTAAGTTTGATAATGGTATTCTTGTTTGTAATCAGCCTTCTAAGTTGATTCTCATAAAGATACTCAAAATGTTTGTTCTCATGTTGTAAAAAGCTAATTGTTTTTAGACTCTAATTTAAACCATCTAATTGTTTCTTGACTCTAATTCTAAACTATCTTGCTTTTCATAACTTGAGGAAAATCTCAAGCATCACATGATCTTGTATCTGTTGTCAGCAGTTCAAATAATTTGTCATTTGGAAGTTTATACATGAAGTTATGACATTATACCAGAAATCCACAAAACTGTTTTTGTTTCTAACAGCACACTACAAAATTCTGTCCGAAAAATGTGGGTCATGCCAATGGAAAATGTTAATTTTCTTTAGCCAAAAAAAAGTCGAAAATATGCCCAATAATTTCAATTTTGTTGCTTATATAAAGAAGATGTTAAGAGATCATAGAAGACATCAGAAAATCTCAGAAGAGCATTGTCACGTCCCGAGGCTACTTCCTTAACGTAACACGGGACCTAGGATCACGAGTGACCCCAACCTGCTAACCCTGAGTCTGGCATATCATAAGCATACTGAAAATAACTGAGTAAAACATGAACTATGCGGAAGCTAAATCGAATGATATCTGATAAATGGGGAAAAACCCAACTAGTCTGAATATGTAAGACACATTAAGAGTTTAGTGATAATTGAAACAACTACTTAACAACTCAAGCTGAATCTATTACTATGTCTGAAAAGCCTCTAACTAAGTTGAGTTGCTGGGACATGCCCCCAGCTAACTCTAACAAAACTGAAAAATGAAAGTAAAGACAAGAATGAAAGCATGTCTATTGTCCTCAGAATATGAGGACTCACCACTGAAGCTACTGAATGCGGATCGAGAATCGATCTATGCGCGATATGAATGCTGAGTGTCTTAAACTACATCATGAAAGGATGTAGCGCACATGTATCTGGATACAAAACAATCTCGCTCGCCTCCCTCGCCTCTATCACATCTCGCTCGACAGTCTCCTATGTATTTGGTATCTTAGATACATGTGAATCACACTAGATACATACATATACATATATCTAGTGTGAATCTAGTGTGATTCGCATGTATCTGGGATATATGAAGAATCTCGCTCGCCTCCCTCCCTATCTCACTCGCCTCTCTCTCTATTTTTGTGTATCTGGTAGATAAAATACATGTATCTAAGTGTATTTTCCTTAGTATATGGTAGGAAGCTTTTAAGTGATGATAAGATACGTAATATTTTAAAAATACAGACAATAATAATATATATAGTAGTAAATTATATCTATTCATGTAGTTTTTCCATTTTAATATAGTACTAATAGATATAGGGTGGTCCGTTTCCTACAATCCTTTTTGTTAGTATACATCATGTTAATCAAAAGAGTAATGGGCATCTCACATTATAAGAGCTACGTCTTGATCTATATGGTCCCAAATGTTATCAACTCGGAAACCTTTTCGCAGGCATGCTATAGGAAGCTAAGCCATACTGCCATAGTCATCGAGTGTGCTTTTGGTACCCTTGAAAATGATTTTCAAGTGAAATATATAATCTTCCGTCTCAATTTATGTAACACATTTCATTTTTTGAGAGTCAAATAATGTAAACTAATTTGATCCATAATTTGCGCATGAAATCTTCAAATATTTTGAAATTAAATTTTTATATTTGTAAACTACGTAAAAAGTACAATAAGTCACAATAATAATTGACAATTCAAAATATTTAAAAGATATATGAAAAATTTACGGTCAAAGATATACTTGTTTGAATCTCAAAATGCGAAAAGTATCACATAAATTAAAACAGAAAGAATATTTTTCTAGAAAATAAGTGGTTATCTTATATATTTTCTTATGTTTAATAAGTATTTAAAATTATTATCCTAAAAATATTTATCTTTATTAATCATGATAAATACATACGTGTGGCTGGGGTGGGCAGTGGGCGACAAGGGCTGTGTGTGGGCAGGGAGGGGGGGCGTAAGGGTGAGAAGGAGACAATTACCGTAGAATGTCACTAATGAAATTTGTATTTTCTACTTTTATTACAGAAATTATTTTTCTTAATTTAAGAAAAATATTTTTCTACATGAATTTTTCAAAAAAAATTGACGAACCAAACATTAAAAAATAATTGAATATTTTTCTTTTTGTACCAACATACCCTTCGCTATAGTTGGTTATATACTTATATTATAAAGTAAAGGTGAGTGTATCAACTTGCACTTAAGTTCCACAATCCATTTTCATATTTGTAACGTGAAAGTACTGGACCACACTTTTTGTGAAAAAAAAGGAACTACAGAATTAATATGATCATCTGCTAATATAAATCTTCATTAACTCAAGTGGTGAAAGAGCTCAATAAGATTATGACACGTTAGCAAAACTAGCATTTATTCAGAGTGTCTAAATAAAATATCCTGACAAGTTTAACTAATTGATTATGCAATATATCTTACGTAACTATTGCCACAAATGTTAGATATTATAGAAAAAATGCAGAAATAACTTTGTCAATTTGATTCTTGTGGATAAGAAATTTTACAAATTTTTAGATAGCTATGGAATTTGAAAATTTCTGGCTATTACTAGATAATAACAGTACAATTTTTGAATTCATAGCTTAAATTCATAGTTATAGATACATTGTGTTATAGTGAGGGGTGCGATCGTGCACAAAGACTAAGTATAGTGTATGGTCATGCCGCAACTTAACATTATTCAGCGCCGCTCTCGCATAGGCCAAAGTTTATTGGGTTATGCTATCACGCGATCACAGATAACTGTTGGTCTTGTCATAAAATGTGCAATTTCAGAATTTTTAGGTTATTTTAAGATTACTGAGACTTGGTAGCTCGAGATGGATTGATCTTGAGAGGGTTTTGTCTATAAAGATTGGGTAAATAATTGTAATGCATTTTAATTAATTAAGTACCCTGATAACCCACTTGATTTAATGCTTAAACAATGAGAATTTGAAGTAGAAAATTGGAGGTTTAGAACTAAGCTTTGGAGAGTGAATGATAAGAATTTGGGGATCTAATTATAGAATTGAAATTGTGGGGATATGAATAACAGAGCTAGTTTGGGATTTTGACCAGAGAACTTAGGTGTGATTTTTGTTGATTTTCACCTAGATCACGTATTAAATTACAGAAATTGACTTTGTTCAACATTGATGAGCATTCTTTGTAATATAATGGAGCCGATTGGATGCATTTGAACATGAAAAGTCGATCGTGAAAGGTTGAAATCTCACTTTAATCAAAGTAAGTTAAGAGTTTAGCCTCAATAGGAGAAACATTTTCCAACTTTATGTTTTGTACACGACTTAGAATGTGGGGATGGCGTATACATGGTATGATAGGGATATATACGACTATCAGGTAGAAAAGAAAGATGACTTGAAATACCAGATTGTAGCCTTATTCTAATATTTGTATTTTGATGAGTTGGGCATAAAATATATGTCTAGCTAGTTGACTAGTTATATACTAAAAAAAACATGAGTTATATCTATAAAAGAATTGAATTACGTCATTAACAGATCGAAAATTCGAGAATATATCGGGTCACTATGTCATTTTGCCTATCTATTGAAATTATATTTGAGAATATGTATACCTTACACTGCATTTCATTATGTTTTCCTTATATATGATGTGATACTATATATGACTATGGGAGTTGTTGAGTCTAATGTCGATATAGTACTGTTAGGGACTATGCCTGATGAAAATAGTGATGATATCGAAGATAAATATTATTGATTTTCAAATTTTAAGTTTCGGGTGGGTATATTAACCTCGCATGTCCCTCACAAGTCTTAGCTCATAACATATCATTGTGGAGTAGGTGTATATTGATAGTAATGTGATGTGAAGATGAGCTACTGTCAGTTAGAAGTTAGTTAATGTTAGTTAGGCTGTTAAAAGTGAAAGGGTAGATCAGTCATTTTATAATAATTAGTTGTAACTACCTAGCATAGAGTTAGTTAGTAAGATTAGTTACAAGTCACAATAAGAGAGTTATAAATACTGTGACTCACTCAATGTAATCTTCTTCTTCTTAATACAAAATATCTGAGATGCTCATGGAGCTCTCATTGTTGCTCTGAT
>JAJOOR010003819.1:0-14007 GCA_036250505.1 Solanum acaule | reverse complement strand
TGTCCAACATGCGACAGTTTGTCAAATACAGTCGATTAAAACAATTTGCATTACGGGTAACTTCATAGCTTTCTTACTTTCATAGACTTATCTGATGCAAGGTCAAAATAAAAAGTAGAGAACATTAACTTCATGCGATTTCGTTATCCGGCAGGCATTGGCTAGCACACTTGATGATGAGGAGCTGGCAGATGTCCGGGACCAGTTTTCTGCAATTGATGTGGATAAAAATGGTGTTATTAGCCTTGAAGAAATGAGACAGGTATTTCCCTTATTTCATGGTCTAGTTAGTTTCTTCCTGTACAGTTTCTCTAAGTTTCTGGCTAACATCGCGAGTACTTATATTCCTGTCTTTGCAACAAAGCATTCTGTAATATAATGTTATTTTTGTCAACTATATTCTCTCCTATGACATCCAATTCTAATGCAGGCACTTGCCAAGGATCTCCCCTGGAAGATGAAAGAATCACGGGTTCTTGAGATTCTTCAAGCGGTAAGCTAATATATCTAGGAATGAAGTATATCACTATAATATGGCATGTAAGATTAAGTTATTACTATGAAATACCTTCTATGGCGTCAAGCTGGAACGTGTTTGCAACCAATTTAGTCCCCACTCCTCTGAAAGGGAATAAGGAAAGAAAAGGACAAACGCACCAAAGAGCCATCCACAAAAAGGAAAAAAGGAATGTGATGTCACATAGTAGTTCTGTAAATTTCCAGCTTATGAGTCCATGTGATAATCTGAGGGTTTACTCAACGATTGTCAATGCTTTTTTTCTGCCTATGTATACTGCATTTCCTACAGTTTTTTCTCCTGTAGTTCAAAATCCTGAAGCATTTTGTTCATTGATTTTTCAGATTGATAGTAACACAGACGGGCTTGTTGATTTCCCGGAGTTTGTTGCAGCGACTCTACATGTCCATCAGTTAGAGGAGCATAATTTGTTAAAATGGCAGCAAAGATCGCAAACCGCTTTTGAGAAATTTGACGTTGATAGAGATGGATTCATAACTCCAGAAGAACTTAGAATGGTTAGTATGTCGTATTTTCTTCAAGTGATCAACACTGTTGTATCTATATATATATATAAATGCTAGCTTTCTAAAACCAAAAGACTAGTAGAAAAGAAATACTAAGAGTTGAGACTGTGGATTGGTTGGTAGCCCCGACATTCTAAAAATACTCATATCTGGCTTTTACTTGTGTGCAGCATACCGGCTTAAAAGGCTCCATAGACCCATTGCTAGAAGAAGCAGATATCGACAAAGATGGAAAGATAAGCTTGTCAGAATTCCGCAGGCTTCTAAGAACTGCAAGTATAAGTTCACGAATGGTGACTAGTCCTACGGTCAGAGGCTCTCGGAAAATCTAGCCAGAGTGTTTAAGAGATGTGAACGTTATCCATGAGAAAATTTTGTTGGAAAATCACGTTCATTTACATGTTTTCGTTTGCTGTTCCTCTGTATATGGAAGTCGCTAAAATGAATGCGATTAGAGACATTTGGCCTTGTGTAGCCAGCGGCCCTCCGGCTCCTGCAGAGTTTGCCAGAAAAGCATTTGGCATGAAGTTGCTTTCTCCTAAACAACCAGCAGCAATTAATGTTTATAATCTGGTCGTTTTAAATGTACATTCTTTGTGAGTTTTTCTGGGGTTCCCTTTGAGTATGTATGTATGTAATACAACGTCACTCTAGATTATATGATCAATGATAAAAATATACATGTATCACCAGGACTTAATGTTATAGGTCAGTTGGTATCACCTTTTTTATAAGCGTGTCAATGTTTTTCAATCAGTTTGTCATTATGTAAAAAAAATTATCTTGTCAAGAATCAATATCTCAATATATATAACTCTGAGGATACCATCATATCTAGAAGAACATCAATCGAGATATCAATGTCTAATTTTACCTTTCGATATATTATTGACCTATCGATACCTTATTGTGGATGTATAATTCTTTGGCCTATAACCAATTAGAAGATGCTGTCAAGTAAACAAAAAAAATCACCTATCGATACCTTATTGTGGATGTGTAATTGTTTGGCCTATAACCAATTAGAAGATGCTGTTTCAAAGTAAACAAAAAAAATCTGGCCCATGCAGGTCTCGAACCTGCGACCTTCGCGTTATTAGCACGACGCTCTAACCAACTGAGCTAATGGGCCATTTGTTCTAAACTACGAAGTTTAAAAATATAGCACAAATATAATTCATATCCAGTAGAAAATGACCTTTGGTTTTCCTAAAATGATCACACGACAACTATTTTCGAAATATCTAATTCAATAAACTATTATTCTGATCAAC
The DNA here is from genome assembly GCA_036250505.1 of Solanum acaule. Taxonomy (NCBI): domain Eukaryota; kingdom Viridiplantae; phylum Streptophyta; class Magnoliopsida; order Solanales; family Solanaceae; genus Solanum; species Solanum acaule. The sequence continues at coordinate 11,689 of JAJOOR010003819.1, read as the reverse complement.
ACTAGTTGTTCTTCGACGCTCGCCCAAAATATATATAAATTATCGAACACTTGAACTTCAAGTAAATCAAAGTTGATCATTATTTTATATTTATATTAATATTAATTATATGAGTTAGATAGTGAGGATATTAAGAGCTAATGGCGCACCTCTGTGATATTTTATTGAAGGATTCAACTTTATACGAACACAAATATCCTTGAACTTGTTTTGCCCCCTTTTATAATACCCCCTCCTTTTAAAACATTGGCCTAATTCATTGATGACCCGCTTAAAGTTGACACAATATTTTACTTAGACATTTTTTTTGAGCGATATTCATTTTAGACACTTCAAATAAAATTTACATTGTCATTTTAACACTTTTTTATCACACTCATTGGTAGGCGCGTGAAGTGGTTATTTAGTTAATTTTTAATTATTTTTTTCTTCTTTTCCATTTTCAGCCACCATTTTGCCCAAGTTCAATCCATCCATTGTAAATGAAGGTTTCAACAAAAATGATGATTTTTTTTTAAGAATTTAATAAACTCATTCATTAAATTCTTTGTGCCGGGGGTTTATTTGGAGATCAAAAAAAATATATCAACTGGCTGCACAACGTTCTGCAAAAAAAAAGTCGGATATTTGGAGGAGAAAGCGCGGGGGTGGTTGCAGAAGGCGATCGGGTTTGGGGGTGGGGGGTTTTGGAGAAGACGATGGGGTGGGGATTTGGAGCAGGCGATTTGGGGTTGTGGGGGTAGTTTAAATTTTATTTTATTTTGTTATTATTTGGGCAGTTTATTTTATTTTTTAATTATTTTGGGAAAAAATATTCATGTCATTAACATTATATTTGGATCATCGTTACCCATTATATTGTATTGTATCGTTACCATATCTACAATGTTTGTTTTGATTGTTATTTAAAATGTATTGTATTGTATTGTTAAATTTCGTTATTACGTATTAGTGAAAACCCCTATTTTATGGAACAACCGATTTGGTGTATTCCCATTGTTACTTAATTTATTTTTTCAATTATATCATGGCATAATATTTCATAATACTTTTTACCCTTTACCATTTATTATTTAATTGTAGTCAAACCTCCTACCCTAGAATAATTAAGGATATTTTAGTAAATTTATAAATTACAATACGTCAAACCAAACAATAAAAATGTTATTAAACAACAACAAACAATACAGTCTAACCAAACATTATATCTACCATACAGTACAGTACACTAGAGTACAATACAATACAGTACATTATGAAACAATGGATAACAATGATTCAAACAGAGTGTAATTTATTGGTCAGTTTTTATTTGTATTCAACATTAATTATTTAAAATTACTTTGACATAAATGACAAATGTCGTGGTTTAATTCGTCACTTTACACATCATTCGTGATGGTAATACACACACATTATATGTTTTTGTTGATATTAAAAAAGGTGTCAAAATGACATAGCGGGATCTTACATAAGATGTCTAAAATGAACATCGTCCAGTTAAGGTATCTAAGTGAAACATTGTGCCAACTTTAAGAGGCCACCAATGGGTTAGGCCTAAAACATTTGTCACATTTTATTTTCAATTTGATTAATTTTAAAATTAAAATTTAGATATTCAAAAACTATATTAAAAGTACTGCAAATTACAATTTTCTCCTATCAATACGATGAAAAATATATATCTTAAAATATTAGTCAAATTTTGTATAGTTTGATTCTCAAAAGGGAAAAAGGATAAATATATCCCCCGAACTATCGTAAATGATATGCAGATACTCTCCGTCATATTTTTGGGACACTGATGCCTCTGTCGTTCAATAACTAGAGTATTTTGAAATGGAAGAAGTATATTCTTACACTGACTTATAATTGATTCTTAAATAATTTGGAACATAACATGTTAGAATAGATTGATATTATTTTTAAGGGAATTGTACACAAATTTCATAGTGTTAAGACTTAATTACATCATATTTCTTCTATTTTTTAAATTACAAAAATCCCTTAAATTTGGTGGAATTCAAATACATTACTCAACGTCCCAATACAACGCATACGTCCTGATACATTGTGTATATAGTGATGTATCTGATTGATATATCGTGTAAAGTGATGTATTATGTTCTGATACATTGCATATAGTGATGTATCTGATCGATACATTGTGTACAGTGATGTATCCGAAAATAGGAGATAATAGAAATTTTAGTCAAAGTTTTCAATTGATAGAAAATATAGTAAAATAAGTTATGTATTTAGATACGATTTCTTTGAACAGGGAATATTTTTCAATAAGAATTCAAATCAAATTTTGAAAAAAAAAAAAGGAGTAATAAAAAAGAAGCAGATACTTACGATAGATGTAGGGCCAAATTCGAGAAATACAAGTCCTAGTATGTCAGGCTGAAAGCTCTAGAAGAAAACAATAAGTAAGAAGTAATTTGACTAAATTAATTTAAGATATAAGTATTTTTTTTGCATTGCATTGATATTCAATAATTAATTACTATGTCTTAATTTCTTTTAATAACAAATAGAGATTTTTAACAAATATTTAGGAACAGAAAGAATATTTATCCGAAGAAAACAGAAAAGAGGAGTGTTAAATTTAAGTGAGGTATTCGTTATGAAATGACTCTTGGGATATTGTAAAGCATATTATTAGAGCTGGTATTGACCTTCGATTAATTTTGTAATGGGCCGGTGATTTATTATTTATGCTTTCACCGTAACTCAACATATTGGCAACAATAAGTCGTTATAAAATATTACAAAATGGTCTATTTTCACTGTAAGTTGGTTCATCAATTTGGCCTATAGTGTGTTACTTTTTATTTTTTATTTTTTGGTGTTCCTATGTGTCCCCGTGGATTCTAGAACCTTTTGTCCTTGAGCTGATTTGACATATTTTCTGGAAACATTGAATATTCTTTTTTCCCCTCTTAATATATGGTTTCTGAGTCATTTGATTAAATACTTAGTATATATAAATGTCACTGAAGAATAGTCTTGGGCCGGTGAATCAGCGGACAGTAGACGACTATATAACTGTATACATTATGCTTTTGGAATATATTACTAAAATAAAATGATGATGTTATAATCAATAAGCTAATTTCTAAGTCTGTGGGCGTTTCGAGCATAGATATTCATTTATATATGGATCACTGATGCAAATATTGGTGTCCCACTCACACACATATCCAAAACAAACTTTTAATCCTTCTTATTAAAAATATATGACTCTATATAACTGAATGAATATATAAGTGTATTTTTTTATTTATCAAACATAACAAGTATATTACATTTTGTATCATCATATCTATAAAGAAAAAAAAGGGTACAAACACTTTCTCCTTCTCCTTATTCCTAATTAGTTGCCATTGAAATATATAAAAAAAATCTGAAGATTTTGATTTAAAGGGACTGATTGTTGAATTCTTCAACTCAATTTATTTATGTTTTTGATGAACTTTGAAGCTTGTCGTCCCATTATTACTGCTCTGCTTTAGTTGCCTACTCAAATATCTATGTTGAAGTGTGCGATCATATCATCTAACAATTTAAAATGTTAAAGGGACACATTTATTTTTTTAAAAATATGACATCTTCGTTGAAAACGCAAAGTATGTCACATGTGTGTTTTGGGCTAGGCTGTAAGGTACAACAATATATTCATAAGTGGGGGTCTGAAAAGATGGAGGGTACATACCTCTAACTTTATCCTTTTATCTTGTAAAGTACTACTTGATAGAGATTAGGAGACACTTATTGGTAAAGTGACTTTTGATAATGTGAGAAGATAATGTCATGTTATGAAAATAAATTTAATAACTTTGTAATTGTCTATGGTTATAATTAGAACATAAATCGAATATGAAAGAGAAGAGAATTAATGAGACACCATAATAGAGAAACAATATGAAGTGGGGTCAAATTAAGGAAACACAAGTTTAGCATAGAAGAAAACGATCCCTCATTAGTAATTCAAGAAACACCAAACTTTGTTGTGTGACTCTTGGGACATCGTAAAGCACATTATTACTATACCTTGGTTATTAACTTATCATTATTTTATGTTTTTAATCTACAATATTGTTTATTAGTTTATCGAACAAAAAGATATATCGTAACATAAAGTTAATATTATGTAAATGTTTAGTTAGTGGTATAAGAAGATATCATCATCACATAATTCAATATAGTACTTTATTAAGTAATTTATTACATTGCTAATACTTGCACATTGTTAATACTTGCATACGTTATCTGAGACGTATGTACAATTTTGTATGAACTTTTATCTGGAATATAAAAATAAATTAAATTAAAAAAGCTTGTAAAGTAATCAATAAACGGGTGTTTGAACACCACATCAAAAATGATCTTTAGAGGCAATTAATTAAAGGTAATAGTTAAATTGTTGCTAAATATGTTTTTTGATAGCAATTAACACTCTTTGTAAATGTCTCTAAAGATTATAGCGCGACATTGAAATGACAATTAACTAATGTCATTAAAGACATTATCACTTTTAATAATGTACATGTTTTTTATCGCTAAAAGCTATTTTTATCGCAGTGGACATGAATTTGAGTAATATATGAAAGGCAAGAAAAAAGTATTTCAAGTTGAAGTTAATAAATGACATTAGGAAGTTCAAATTGCGTTCGGGTATATACTCCACTTAAAATTTATTTTAATACTTTGTGAGTGGAAAAAAAATATTTATAACTCTCCATCCAAGTTGATCGATAGTATGCAAAAAAAGTCCTTTAAATATTACAAAAATGGTCTATTCAATTTCATTGGAAGATACATCATCAATTAGCTAATAGTTGCAAGCATAGTATTACTTTTAATTCTTCTTTTTTGGTGCTTGCATGTGTTGTCCATATCTAGAACCATTTTTTTCCATGAGATGATTTTGACAGGTTTTCTGGAAACAAATGGTGATCACAAATTAATGCATGCATAAATAATTGATTGTTTCAAAGTTTGTTCTTTATTTTTTTAATTTTGTGGTATAATTTATCTTGTTTGATTTTTTCAAAGATGTTTTATAATTGATTGATAGAATGGAACTCTTTGCTATGAATTAGCAGACACTAGATAACAATAAGAGTAGTTGCCTATGTCCACTATAGTTTGATAGAGATATGGATCACTCTTATCTTTAAACATAATTTTCTTAAGTGGCGTACCGTTTGGGACATCACTTAGTATTGTATTGTTTTAGAGATAAATCTTCTTAAAGTGATGAATTATTGGTTAATCACATGGGAGCTGCAATATAAGTCAATAACTGAACCATCATGTGTTGAGAAGCCAAGGATTTAAGCTATATATATTATTATTATTATCATTAATAGTGTAAATTAAAGACTTTATACTATTGGTAAATATTGATTTATAATAGCATATTGATATTATTTTTAAATCAAATTATCAAGTAATATTTATTAAAAAATTAAAATATTGTAACTTATAACTAAATTGCGTGAATATTTTTATAAGAATAATACATAAAACTTAAACCCATCATGCATACAAGGTAGACACACAAGATTATCAATGGCAAGTGATATGGTTAAGGATAATTAAGTACTTCTTACTCCATGACATTTTTTGTTAGGTTCAATTTACCAATTGTCACTGTCAATATTTCACTTTGTTTCTCGAAGAAATTATTTTATCCTTTGACTTTATTAAATTTAATGATTTGAGAAATGTGTTAGATGATAAATAATATTAAATATCAAAGATAAAATAGACATAAAATATAAATTATCTCTTTATCTTCTAAACTATTTTTAATATAGTGGACAACTATTATTGAATGGAGAAAACATTACTGTTGAAATGTGTGTGATCAAAAACACACCTTTTATTGTCAAATTAAATTATGGTCTTTATTAAATTATTCAAACCACATCGTTCCAATCAAGTATTAAGTTTTTGAGGAGAGATTATGCATTTTTATGATTTGTGTATCCCATGATTACTGGTTAGAGCATTTAATTGATGATTCATTTTGTTCTTGAATTATAGATGAAAAGCTTAATTGCAGTATGTAGTGTTGATGAATAAGAGTATATCACAACTAGAGTTAAAAAATAAAATAACGTTAATGTTTATGAATTAATTGACGTGAGCGGCGGTGGAAAATGATAATTGATGTCTTGTGGTCAGCTAAAGAGTGTGGGCCCGCTTCCGTTTCAGCGGTTTACAACCATTCCAATTTTAAGATTTTAATTAATACACTATATATTTTTACTTTGTTACTTCCTTCTTTGATATTTTCGATAACGACCCTCAAAGTCACAAGTATCAGCAGCTTAACCCTGTTTGGCAAATAAAAAATTTAAATACAGTATCAAAATTCAAACCAAAACATTTTCAAGACAGAAAATAATGTTTCAATGCAGACAGTTTTAATAATTATAAATTTTATTTGAATTATCTTTAGTATTTACTTCTAGATACACTGTATCTCTCTTATATGAATCGCCTCTCTTCTTCTCTCGTTCAATATATATGAGTTTCACCATTTTATGTATCAACATATTCAAAATCAAATTCAATTAAGTGTATTTAATTAATATTAACTTCATCCTATATATTCGATGTCAAAATATACACGGATGTTCATTCATTGCCTGTAAATATCATCACCATTGAACAAAAAAGGGGGGAGAGTAAGAGAGCTAGAGAAAGGAGAGGAGAGAGAGAAAGAAATAATACTCATATAATTACTATAAAATATACTTAGTAAATATGATTAAAAAAATATTTAATTAAATATTATGTATTTATTTATTTTATTTTATTTTATCTAATACTTTTAAATTCATCTTAACCCTTCAAACGAGACAAAAACCTAATATGTGAATACTGACATAAAACTGCGAACTCACTGAATTGATGAATCGGATAAGCAGAAGTGCTGACTCACCAAATACATAAAACGGATAAGCCTTTCCTTCCATAACTTCTTTGTACACATAATTACACATTGCCCCCCTCCATTATTTACTTTTCTTTTTGGTCCCCCCAACTTTTCACATTTCAGTTACTCTTTTTGGCCACAGTTAAAACTTCATCCCATTCTTCTATATAACTTTAGCCCCTTCGCCTTCTCTGACTCATTACACTCCACAAAAACAAAACAAAAAGCTAAACATGCCTATGATATCTACTTCCCCTCGTTCGTTTCTTCAAACTCCGCCACCGCCGGTGAATATATTTTCCTCTGGCGACAATTCTCTTCTATCACCGTCTTCCGTCAGATTCCGTCAGTCCGGTAACTTCACGACCGCCGCAGCAGCGACCTGTGCTTCTGTCGAAACTGAATCTACCACGTCATCGGCTTCAAGGTACTCGACGCTGCCTTCTAACCTTGTCCATGCTTCTCCGGCGTCTTTCTACGAGATTCTAGGGATTCCGATCGGCGCTACGATCCAGGAGATCAAGGCAGCTTATCGGAGATTAGCTAGAGTTTGCCATCCCGATGTGGCGGCAATTGATCAGAAGGACACGTCAGCGGACGATTTCATGAAGATTCATTCTGCCTATTCTACTCTATCGGATCCGGACAAACGTGCCGATTATGACCGCCGCCTATTCCGGAGGCGCCGGAGTGTCAATTTGTACTCCGGCGGCTGTTCTCCTTCAGCAATGTCGGGATTCACCGGCTATACTACCCGGAACTGGGAAACAGATCAGTGCTGGTAGCTCTCTCCGTCATTGGATTCAGAATTCAATGCCTGTTGTATATTTTTGTGAGGCATAGTGATTAGTGGGAAAGAGATTTTAAAAACGGAAAAAAAAAACAAAAAGAAGAAAATTAGCTAGATTTTCTATGTTCACTGTTATCTAATTACAGTTTCTACTTTGTATATGCTGATTATTATAACTTAATATTAACATGAATTTCAAATCTCAGAGTTCCACTACTCTACAAATTATCTCTGTTCCAACTTCTGTGCTCATGGGTTGAGCTAGGTGGGGTTCACCGTTCATTGGTTTGAGCTTTTTCGTAAACCCTAAAAATTAAGTAATATTTTGTAAATTCCTAATAAAATTGATTGACAACTCAACATTAAGAAAGCAAAAAGAAATTTAGAATCCTAAACTCCCGCTTCTGTCTATGCATGTGGTCCTTTTTCCCTTTCTCTAATTATATATACTTACAAAAAATAAAATAAAGAGAGGCCACAAGCCCTCCGATGATTCGATCTGAGCTCTTTAATTTTAAAAAAATTGCTCAATGGGCATTCTCGTCGATATTATGCCTAAGATCGAAACCTCCATGCTTTTACATATTTTCATTTTTATAATTTGGATTTTTTTAAATAAAAAACTAATCTTTAAATCCTTCATAAAGCAAAAGGCTGGTAATTTCTTCTTTAACCAATAAATGAAAGTAAACACTCTGCAAAAAACTTATATAGTACTCCCTCTGTTCAATTTTTGTGGATTTACATTCATTGGGGATTGATTCAGATATGAGGGTTAAATTAATAATATTTTATGTAAATTCAAGCATAAAAATCTAAATTTTTTGAAAGCAAACTAACATATTCTAAAACTCCATCATCCATTATAGTGTATTTTGGATTTTTCTTTAAAAAAATCTATAAAAGGTTCATGATTAAAAAAAAAATGACATTGCAAATAATAGTAACTAATCAAGTGATTATAATTAATAAAAAAAATCATAGGGTTATGAATTCAATATTATTTTAGTAGGATATGTCCAATTGATTTTATGTAAATCCTTGTAAACTATGGCATAACGCAAAACTGCAGGCTGCCACTAGGTTTTGTCTCTTGTAATGTAGTGGAATTTTATTAAATTGGAATAATAAAGTCATATGTGTATTTTAATATCGATATGTTCGGATAAACGGATTGCACTCAAAGCTGTCCCTACTGGAGGATGCACTCTTTGTTTCTTGTAACTTATACTCCGTCGTCTCATATTAAATGATTCATTTTATATTTACACCATAGTTGATTTTATTAATTTATTCTTCATCTATATTGATAAAAATATCAGCATAATTTCTTAACAACATAACGCTTATGAATAGAATCATCAAAATAGAAACGCTTATGAATAGAATCATCAAAATAGATACAAAGTATTTAATTACTCTCGTTCACTTATTCTTAAAATAGATTTTCATTTTTTTTATCACTTTTAACATATCAAGAAAAGACAATTATATTTTTTCATATTTTACTCACAGCATTAAATACTAATTCTCCAAATCATTTCTCAAGACTTAATAATAAACATCATTTAATAAGGATAGTTTGGTATAATACCAATATCAATAATTGTTTTTTTAATAGATATATCAAGTCAAACAGTGACAAATAAAAGTGAACGAGGGGTATTTTTTAAATTTTATTTTATATAGAAGTAAAATGATTTGTTTTTATTAATTTTATTTGATTTAGTAAGTGGATAACTAATTTGGGACATGTGTTTTTAATAAGGTGGTCAACTTATATAAAACTAGTAACTAAACTAATGGACTATCATAAAAATGTGGTGTATTGAATACCCCTCCATTCCATATTAGATGGACACTTTGTATATTACACGATAATTAAGAAATCATTAATAGATTGATCAACTTTACTATTTTGCCCTTTGTTCATATTCGTTAGCCTCTTGAAAAAAGAAATTCTTAGATCTTCAAAATTTGTTTAAAGTTTAAACTTCCTAATACTATTAATTGTAGGGGTAAAATGGAAAGCCTATCTTGATTTAGCAAGTGATTAAGTAATATGAGACAAATATTTTGAATAAAATACTCATCCGAAGATAATAATATTGTTTTTTTCTTAATTAGAGTATTTGATTTTGAATCATGAGAAAAAAAAAACTAAACGGACTTTATTCGACAATTTAGATTTGCTAAACTCCAAGATTTTGAAAAGAAAACAAAAAAATAAAAAAAAATAAAAAATAGGGGCAAGTGTCTGACTTTAAACTAACACTTTAGATGGACCTAGCAACTGGTGACATAATTTTGGTTTTATCAGCTCCAATTTATTTACGTGACATATTTTTATTTCATCGGTTGATAAATAGTTTTTTAATCGATTATTATATTTAAAAAATATTCTGATTTTAAAATTTCTAATTTTGTTATTTAACTAGAAGAGAATGATTTCTATTATTAAAAAAAACTTTTAAATTTTTTGTATCAATCAAACAACACATCAATTGGGTACGATAATATTTGGTAGGGTAGCTATATGTTTGCCTCTTTAATTTGCATGATCTTATTAATGTTTGGCCGATGTGAAAAGACAAAGTTAGGTACTTCCCTTGTGAATTGCGATTAATTAGATTTGCTTTGTGTGTGACTTGTTTATTTTAAGTAGAAGCAATGAACAATAAAAATTTTAAGATTTTATATCTTAATTCACTATTGAAATTAAACTGTTTAATTCTTGATATTCTATAAATTAGGACAGAGTCACAAAGACAATAAAATTATTCCTGATTACAGACAGCTGCTAAGTAATGTTCAATCATTTGCATCAAATAATTGCTACGTTACTGGTTATATATAAAGTTTATAATACATTATCCTAATCGGTTCATGAAACTTAAAAAATATCACCTCTTAAACCAAACAGAGAATTATAAGGGACATAACAGACTTGCTAGAGAATCTATAGCTGTGACTGGTTCATCATTTAATATAAGAAAAAATTGTAGGTAGATATGTGGCAGTTCCAGGTTCAACCTCCATTTTAAATTATTCATGTGATTTTGATTTATCATGAATTTCAAAAAATATAAAAAAGACTTTTGAATTTTATGATCCTAAAAAATGGTGAAAAGATAAAAAAAAAATATAACGAATATTTAAAAGAATAAAGTAGTATAATACTAATAACGCAAGGCCTCAGGTTAATCCCTTTTAATTTATTTTGCTTTTATATTAGGGAAAATTGTATATAATAGCAAACTATTAATTCAAATTAAATGCTATAAACATAGTTTGATTTAATTGTACCCCATAGCAAACTATTGCTATTTCACCTCTCTCCTGGTAAATCTCCCTCGCCTTTCTCGTTCTCTCCCTCGCCTCTCTCGCTTTTTATACAAACACGAATTTATAAAATGCGTTCGTGTTTGTATAAAGCGAGAGAAAATTGTATATATACATATATTTTCGTTCCCCTCTCCCAAATCTTGCTCGCCAATCTCTCCCTCGCCTCTCTCGCTTATACAAACAGAAATGTATAAATTGCGTTTCTGTTTGTATAAAGCGAGATAAATTTGTATATACACATGCAAATACGTATATATTCGTCCTATACACTTAGGGGTCGTTTGGTGTAAGGGATAATACCAAATAGTCCCGGGATTAAATTATAGTACCGCTTATTTTGTTGTTTGGTTGGCAAGTTCGGGATAACTTATCCCGGGATTAATAATTAGTACCGGGATAAGTTATCCCTAACCTAGGGTGGTATAGTAATCCCGGGATAACTTATTCCGGAATAAAATAGGTAAATGGCAAAAATATCTCTTTCAACCCTTTTGTTATATCACTTTTTACATTAATGAAGGGCATTTTTGTAAACAAATAAATTATTCTTAAAATTTATTATTTTGAATACAACAAACCAAACACTCAATAAAAAATAA
>JAJOOR010003818.1:0-38448 GCA_036250505.1 Solanum acaule | reverse complement strand
CATTTCTTTTAATTTATTTTATTTTATTTAATTGGAAACTTTACTGTTTTCCTATCTACGTTTGTTATTTTTATTTCTTTTTATATATAGACTATTTTTTTTTTTATATTTACCGTTTTTATTTATTTATGCAAATATAAATATTTTTTTAATATTAGAGATTTGATTGTATAATTTTTGACGGTACATATGCTAATCAAATATTAGCATTACGCTGGAGTTGTTCTATCAGTTTAGGATTTTTTTGTTTCCAAATTAGATTATTTCTAGTTGTTTTTGTTTTGTCTATTTTGTTGACCGACTTGGTCACTCTTGGACCTTGTTTGGACACATTTTTATTTGATGAATAAATAGACATGGTCCAATGTTGATTAAAAAAAAATAAAAATATTAGTATTGTATATTATTCAATATATTCCACATTTTATTAACATGTATTATTATTTTGTAAATAATATATATTAATAATTTACTATAAGTTTAATATAATAGTTAATAATTCATGTATTGTAATCTCTACATAACTAAATAATACCTACATAACTAATATCCACATAGCTAATACCCGCATAATTAAACCCTGCATAACTAATACCTGCATAACTAAATCCTGCATAATTAATACCTGCATAACTAAACCCTGCATAACTAATACCTGCATAACTAAACCATGTATAACTAATATCTGCATAACTCTAACCAGTAACCAAACGGCCCCTTAGGGTTTAGCAATCAAATTTTTTGTTATTACAATATAATCTTTTAAAAATTGAAATCATATAGTATTAAAATAAAAAAATAAAATTAGCACAAATGTAAAAAGTTGGTCAAATCAAAAGGTGCACAAAGTCCAAAATGAACAGCTCAGCTAGTCTGCACAGCACAAGAAAATCATGACTAAATAAACAAACAAACAAAACCTGATAACTCACTCAATTCACAAATCAAGAAACTTCTCTTTGTTTATCTCGCCCAACAGTAGAAGCACAAGCAAAATCACAAGTTTCTTCTTCTTCTTCAATTATGGCTGTAGAACTATGGGAAACTTTGAAAGATTCTATTACAGCTTACACTGGTCTTGCTCCGACTACTTTTTTTACCCTTGTTGCTCTAGCACTTGCTTTCTACTATGTTGTATCGGAGTTGTTTGGTTCACCTGATAATCGTCACCAACAGAGGCCTAGAGATTTCGAGGAACAGCAGCCTCTGCCACCACCAGTTCAACTTGGAGAGATTTCTGGAGAGGAGTTGAAGCAGTATGATGGGTCTGATTCAAAGAAGCCTTTGTTGATGGCAATTAAGGGTCAGATCTATGATGTTTCACAGAGCAGGTAATTTTGTTGGGTTTTAAGTGTTTTTTGAGCTGTTCTGGGTTAGTGTTCGTTCGGTGGAATTTTTAGTTTTTCATCTTTTTTTAACTTTTTATGTGAAGCTTTGACTTTGAATTTTGGTGTTGTTAGCTTCTTTTTTTTCGTTCTTGTTAGTTGGTTTTGGTCTTTTACCTTGGTGATTGTGGAAAGTTTTAAGCTTTATGTGTAAGTTGGGTAACTTTTGGTAGAGAAAAAGAATAAGAGTTGGTGATGTAGAATGGATCTTCCTTTTAACTGTTTATGCCTTTTTAGTTGTCGGAAAAAAAATTAACTTTGCTGAAGTTTACAGACTCTGAAATTTGCTATTTACACGGCATTGTGGATTTGGCATGGTAATTGGTCAACAACATACTCAGTGTAATCCCATAGGTGGGGTTTGGGGTGGATAGAGTGTACGCATACCTTACCCCTACCTCATAAAGATAAGCTAGAGAGGCAAAGGCATGGGAGTTGGTTGAATACTGAAAATATTGAGTTAGTGTGTAGGCGTGCCAATCAGTAACACTCGATGGTATGATATAGCTTCAATGAAATGGAAGAAAACCATGGAAGATCAGGGTTCAAATTCAATTCTAGGTGATTTCTTTCCATATGTCTAGGCCTTGGTGGGCAAGCTATCTGGTAGTGGTGCTAGTGAGAGGTAGTAGTTATCTGATTGAATAGTAGGTGAGGATGAGCTGGCCCCGACACTATTGTTATTAAAGAAAAACATCAATGTTATTTTTCTTTAGTGTATAGGTGCGATAATTGGAAGAATATTCTAGTTAAAGAGTTTGTTTGGCAAGGATTATCCAACGGCTGTTTTAAGTGTATATCGAGGACTTAAAAAGCAGTCTTGACTTGTCCATGATTCTTTCTTGGAGCACTCTGACTTTTATGTGATTCTCTCTATAGTGACCTATATTGCTCAGTTTTAATTCAAGCAGTTAAAGAAATTGTAATCATCTTTAGCGATCAAGCAGGCTTTTTTATGAATGAGTTTCCGTTTAGGATATATGGGACTTTGTTATGTCTGGTGAACTTGCTTCGTCTCCGTGAAGCATTTCATCTTATCTCCAGTTTGGACTATTTATATTCTCTTAGAAATGTTGATTTCTCTACTTCAATAAATCTTGATTTAGTAACGTTAATTTAATTACTTGTTAAGAATTTAATGTTTTCATATATGATCCTGTCAGTCTGAATGTGCATTAAATTGGTCCAACCATCCAGGATTGTGTCCTTGAAAGATCAAATACCCCGAATTGGATTTGAATGAGTTCCTTACCTTATTCTTACCATTTTAAAAAAGAAAAGAGTTCCCATTCCAAATGTATGCCTAAGTATCTTGATCCTAGCCTTGGTGAGTAGCGTTATTTGGTACCTGTATTGGTGGGAGATAGTAGGTAACCAGTAGAACAGTTGAGGCGCGCACAAGTGGCCTGGACACCGCCTTCATTTAGAAAAAAGCATCTTGATTAACTTTACATATCAAAAATGGTATCTTGATCAACTTTAAACTTATCAGTTTTACTACTATTGTTTCAGTAGCTCACTAAGTGCTATGAGCTAACACTGTATGTTCGTGTCTAAATCTGTTTACTTTTTCCTGCAGAATGTTCTATGGACCTGGAGGACCTTATGCATTATTTGCTGGAAAGGATGCTAGTAGAGCTCTCGCCAAGATGTCCTTTGAGGAGAAAGATCTCACTGGTGATATCTCTGGCCTTGGTCCATTTGAGCTTGAGGCGTTGCAAGATTGGGAGTATAAATTCATGAGCAAGTATGTCAAGGTTGGGACTGTCAAGCAGACAGTGCCAGTAAGTGATGGTGCATCTAATGATGAATCTGTTGAATCAACCAATCCTGAAACCAAGCCAGCAGAAGCTGTTGCATCAGAGAGTGCTAAGCCATCGGAAGATGGTCCATCTGGAAGTGTTGTTGCTGAAACCGTGGACAAGTCTGACGGTGATGTTGACAAGAAGGACTAATTGGCATACCATTTTCATCGACAAGCTCAGCACTATGGAGAACAGTTTTATTGGAGATACAAAAACATGGCATTGTGAAGATATGTGTATTTATCTCGTATCAGATGAATGTTGATTTTAGCATATAAACTCCTTAGGTATTCGAGTTACTCTATCTGATTTTGTGTATGAAATAATGAACAAGCTCTTTAATCTCTGCAATGGCAGGTATTGATAGGGCTCATACATGATTACCTATCAGCAAAGTTTACCTATGTCTGCAAGTGGTAGTAATTCCCCCCTTATCTCAAATGCATCTCTTCTTGTGGTAGCCATAACTAAAAAACCCCACACCCCTTCCCCTTCTTGTCTTATTGAAGCATTTCCCTCATTTGGCTGTAGTAAAAAAGGAAATTTTGTAGTAGAATTGGTAGCAACTATCAAGAAACAATTTCTCATCTCGAAGTTCAATTGAAGGAGAACTTACACATAATAATATAATTTCGAATGTGGTTGTTAGTCTCGCTACCTTCATAAGGTAAGAGCAAGACTACGCCATACACCACTTTCTCCAAACTCTACTCGTGGAATTATTGTGTTGTTAGCAGCTTTTACCTTTTACGTGAGATGCCTGTAAAGGAGTACTGCATATTCCCTGTGGCCCGCAGATGTGCTAATACGGTTAGTTTCTGTTTGCTTGTGCTTGGACCACATTTCCTATGTAATGTAAAAACTCCAAGACCATATTCCTGTTTTAACTCTCTTGCTTTTCAAATAGCCCACTTCATCATATCCCTACTGTGAATTGGCTTTGTGCTTCACTTATGTGGTCTAGCAGTCAATGAAGTCTGTGAAAAACACGAAAGACTAGGGTACTAATTCCAATAAAGACAGAGCACAGAAGGTGGTTTCTTCCAATCTGTTCTAAACCTTGATGACAGAGTTACCCAATACTTGTACTAGTATGATGTAGCATGTACTCAATGAAATAGTCTAGGTATGTTCAAGTTGGCTTGAACAGCACCAGTACAAGAGAGGAAAGAATCAGTACTTGGTCAATCTGAAGTCTAAATCAAGTTTCATTTGATTGATCTACTACTTTGTCTGTATCTACCTCTATGAACGTGGCCTGATCTTTTATAAATACTTAAATCACCTTTAGTACAAACACATACAAAACAGCCTGAATAGGCCTGTCTCCTCTTCTAAACATTTATCACAAACACCTCAGTTTTACTCAAATCATGAAACCTCCCACTTCATTACTTCTTCTCCTGGTTTTGGTTTTGATTTTGGTTCTAGTAGCATCCCGCTATGCCGATTGCAGACATTTAAGTGCAGCTTATCAGTCTAAAAACCTAAGAGGCAGCAAGTTTGTTTCAGTTCATGCTGGTGCGGCAGACCATGTTGTTCCTGGAGGACCAAATCCTCTTCACAACTGAACATATATTTTTTGGGTTTCCCAATTTCCACCCAGTGTCAGGTATCCACATTGGAGCCCGACTGAATCTTGATTCGCGCCAGAAAGTCACATTTGGTTAAGGATGAAAAAGTATTTACCACTCCACTACAACCCTTGTTGGTCACAACTGAACATTTATACTTGTCTTTCGTTTTACGATACATAGAAATTAGAATATTACTGTTCTGTTTGCATTGATGTACTATACTTGCCCAATTATTATGTTATGTACAACTTGATAAATGGAATTGATGTTTTCTTTCTTTTCTTTATCAGCCAACTTTTTTAGATGTTTTTTGACAATTATGCAGTTCACTTGCAAAAACTAGTTATTGGTGCTGTTTATTTATACTGCTGCAACAAAATACCAAAAACTCTTTAGTAATGTTGCTTGAAAAAAGATAACAGAGGAGTACTCTTTAGTTGAAATGATCCTTAATTATGTACGGAAAAAGTGATAATTTTAGTACTAAATATATATCACGTAATCGAAATAGTCCTTAATTAATATATGAAAAAAGTGATCATTTTAGATCTAAACCTTTATTAAGTTAAGGGTGCAAGTAAAAATTGCTAAGTTTAACCAACAACTCACGTAAGAAAAGAAAACTACCTTTTCCCTCCCCAATACATCAAGGGATCATTTCGACTGGTATACATAAAAGACTAAAATGATCACTTGTTACCATATATTAATTACTATTTCGATTACGTGATATATATAAAAGACAAAAATAGTCCAACCCCATACGTTAAGGATCATTTTCTCACAGAAGGGGTTCATATACTTCTTGCAGATCAAATTATTATTTTTTTGGTTTTCTATTTGGTGTTTGGAGCCCACAGGAGCTCCAACTAAATTCAGATCACGCACTGCAGGGTCTATTTGGGAGTGACGCTCCCAACATGATTTTCTCCGTACCCAGAATCCAAACTTGAGACCTCTTATTAAGGACCACCCCCAAAAGGATTTTCTCCCTACCCAAAGTCCGAATCTAAAACTTCTTATTAAGAATAAAAGCAGTCTCACATCTGTATCACAACTTATGTTAGTTCCTGTATTAATCATAACTTGTTTGCTAGCTATAAGAACTTACTAGAACTTGTAGACTAGGAATCTTGGGGTACAGGATAAAGGTGGGTCATTGTGGCAGTTGAATGATTTTGTAATTTTTATTAGCCATAAACTTTAAATTAAAAAATTGATTATGGAGTTATGTAATTAACCATTATATTAATGATCCCCAGTCATCATCCATGCCATTGTCACAGTTCATAGCATAGCAATAGTACAGATGAATGAAGACACAATACAAACAAACAAGTCAACTCCATTCTCTAAAATTCGAGTCATAAAATCAATCATTAATACTTTTAATAGGATTAACTGCTTATCTCACACTCTGCATAATTTTTCTCCAACTCTGCGTGAACGCGAGATATTTCAACGCTCCCTTACGACATATATCAGTGAAAACATTAAGCAAAATATTGATACAACATCAGACTTGTGGCCACGTTGATTAATGACGTTGTACAGTCATTATCTGTTTTTTAAACATTATTAAATTATTGAGCAGCCTGCACAAGATGCCACATTATCAGCTTGGCGTTTCTAATTAAGAGTTGATAAACCATTATGTATTTGGATTAATTTAATAAACCAATTTTTAATAATAATATATTCATTTCTTTGAAAGTCTTAACTCACAATAATAAGGACAAACTATGATTACAAGTTATTTTTCCATGCTCATATAGATACATCATGTACGGCATAGAAAAGAAGACCTTTTTATTTTCTTTTATTTTTATTAATAATAATAATGTGACCTTATGATGTTTGACAAATGAGTATACGTATACGTCGTATATATATATTGATAATGTAATAAATTTTTATATCAATCATATTATTTAATATGTTATAAGATTTATCTATAATATATCTTTTGTACGGTCAAAATAAATACGAGTTTATTTAATCGTTTTAATTAATGGGGTTGTTGAGCACCAAACCAAGTGATTGGACATGTTTGTGTTGGTTATGTAATGGTCAACTCCAATTACTTGCAAAATGCTCTGTTTGACTTTAAGCAAAGCTAAACCATTTTCTTAAAATTCTAAGATTTCTTATAATACTTTTTTTCTAAATAAACTTTTCCATTTCTCTATATAAATACATATTCAACATTAATAATCCAAGTTCCATCATTTAGAAAAATCCCTTTCAATAAAAATGGGGATTAGATCATTTTTGTTATTGTTCATGATAACTTTGATAATAATTTTCTTGGGAAATGTCCAAATATGCAGCTGCAAGGAAATAAATTATGATGAAAATGAAGAAAGGATAAGAGTCAAGTTTTATTCAACTTTTTTCAGGTACTTTAATACAATTCCTCATTATGCAAAAGAGAAGAAATTGCACATAGTGTCAAGGAGATTAGTTCCTAGTGGACCAAACCCTCTTCACAATTGATCTTGATCCAATTAGTTCCAAATCAATATTTCAAATACTTTGTAAGTAAATATTATTGTGATCGGTATTTGTTAGTAGGTGGTTGGTGCAAAGATCATCAAGTTTACTTTGTAAGTAAGAAATCAAGGATTCTTGCATATGAAAATTGGTAGTATTAGAAAGACTAGATATGTATACAGTTTTTCAGTTACCTTGTTAATGTATATATATTCATGATATCAAAATTTTCAAAAGTAGAATAAGCTGTATGGACTAGATTTTCCCTCTGGGAACTTTCACAAATAGCCACTATAATAAACTTTATTATACTTCATAGCTATAGTTTGCATATTTACGGGTTGTAGCTACAGTTTAAGCTGTCTCGTTTGTATACTTCGCGGATTTGTATAATTCGTAGGTTTGTATAATTTGCGGGTACATTTGTATAATTCAGTTTATTTTGTAAACTCGAAATAACGAGTGTATACAATTACAAACATCAAAAGTGTAAACAGTTATACAAATTATATTATACAAATTCCGAATTATACAAAAGTTATACAAATTATATTATACAAACGCGCGAATTATACAGAACTAAAAAGTTGAGCCACGTAATTATAGCTAAAAGTAGGTCGCGAATTGTAATTAAAGCAAACTGTAGCTATGTTAACTAATTAAGTATTATATATTTGCTTATACCCGTAATTTTTCCTTACTTTTATGTAAATATATTGTAAGACCTTTATTATTACATTAAATTTCCTTTTTGATGTACGATTAAATAGTGAAATGTATAGCATGTCTTGATAACTTTGGTCACACAAAAGAGGAGACGATCTCCTAGGACTTGTTATAATGACAAAGTTATGATTGTCAACTGGTTTATTCATACGGTCGAAATATATACAATAAATACAGTATTAGTGTATGTATTGTATATAGGAATGTATATTGTCCTCCATATGTGATTTTTTTAATATATATATACACGTATTTCTAAATTATAGGCCCAATTTTTGTATTTACGCGCAGTATATATAATATATCAATGTATATACATTGAAACTATATGCACGCTTATACAATGTATCCACTATTGTTTGAAAGAAATAGTCACACTTGAAGAAAAAAAAATCCGCTATTTTCTTTACAAAAACATGTGTTAGTTACACTATTTCTTTTTTATCCTTCCTATAAGCTTCCATCCTTTTTTGATTCTTCGGTGACTTAAACCACAACCTTAGAGTTGAACATAAGGGTGTTTACCATCCAAATAACAGTCATTTATAAAAAATTCTTCAAAAAAATTAACTCTAAAACCATTGGTCGAATAAACAAGCAAAAATGTCTAATTTTGGACCTCAACTATTTGATATTTGCTTAATTTTTTTCATCTTTATTTTAAAAAAAACTATGATTAAAATATTTTGGGGTAGGGAAAAGGAGAGGAAAGAAGATAGTGGGGGTGGGGGGTTATTAGACCTACTAAGCACTAACTATGGATACAGGAGGATTTTGAAAAAGTGTAAGTGCAAGTAAACGTGGCTTAAAAAATAGTTCAGGATTTAATTAATTGTCTAGAAATCTAGATAGACATACTAATTTTTTTGTTTAATTTTTTCATTTGTATTTACATGTAATTTTCAATATATAATCGTTGTAATATTTGATACTCCTAATTGTATCACATAAGGTAAAATAGAGAATTTTTTTGACGAAATTTGAACCATACAACTAATTTGTTAAATAAATAAATTGCTCTTTTCTCTGTGGGTCCTTTTTTTTGTGGCTTTAAATATAAAAACAAATACACACTTTTTTCTTTGTGGTCTTTCTCTTTTGGGGGTCAAATATCATTTAAATGCATTCACAAGGTTCGTCGTGAATTAATAATTATAAAATTATAATGCTAAAATTAAGAGTAAATGAATATAATGTTATTAATAAATATTTGAATCATTGAATTAAGAATAAGATATCCAAAGTATAATAATATAATATTGTTTTTAATTTTATTCTAGATGTTTCCAAAAGACTTACAGGAAAACAGTTATGGAAAGGACAAATATATCATTTTTATAATTAATTCGGGATTATTAATCTCAATTTATGAAACATTATTTGATTAGTTAAAATTTATAATCTAAAATATATAATAATGGACTATCTAGTTAAAAATGTGTTTACTTAAATACACAACACTTCTTTACCTATTCTCAATATTTCCCTACTCTTTTACTAAAATACAAAAATCCCTTATTTTCCCCCAATTTAACTTAACCGGATACTTTATTAGTTTAAGTATCCGCTCGTTATTAATTAAAGTATCTGCGCTGCTATATTATGCATCCGCCCGTTAATTAAGTATCTGTGCTGCTAACAACTTAATAATTTAAGTATCAGCCTGTTATTAATTAAAGTATCCGCACTGCTATATTAAGTATCCACACTGCTATATTATGTATCCGAAAAACACTAAAAAAAGGAATTTTTTATAATTAATAAAAGAGTAGGGAAAGAAAGTAATTTCTTTCTTATACTATGTCATTTGCCTAATTTTTACTTTTATAAATTGGGACAACTGAGAAATTCTTTACAACTAAAACCAAACTGACCCATACAGTTATACATCAGATTAGTATATGAGTCTTCTAAAGACTGAAATTTTCAACCGACCGTCCACTGACTTCGACAGACGACAGCTGCTGCGTTAATGGAGCTGAGATAAGGCCAAACAACAAAGAAAAAATAAACAAGTGTGAAAATACACCTAACATTAACTTGTAGAGATTTTCTTTTTCTTCTTTTTGGATAGGATTAAAGAATCATCATCATAAAGACATATTGGTTTGCCTGAAATTGCAAGTTTTTGAAATTGAGGGAGAGTTTGGCAGACACGTGGTATTTGTCTGATTCTCCAACCCCCCACCCCCAACCCCATGATGTCCCCATTTGCCCTACTCAGCACTTTACTCTGTAAGTAGAGTCAAAGAAAAGAGAAGACAACACAATATAGTGGTGTGACTGGTGTCCTCCCCTTAAGTATACACACATTTTAACCCTTTTTGTAAAAGGGGTAGGACAGTTTTTGGCTAAGATTTGATTTTTATTTGTTTTTCTTGTTTTGGGGTACTTGGAGATTGATTTGGATTTGTGGGGTTAGTTGATAATTTAGGTGAGATGGGAAAGAAAAGGGGTTTGCCCAATTGGGTTCCTGATGGGTGGAAGGTGGAGGTTAGAGCACGCAAGAAAGGAAAGAAAGAAAAGGTGCTTTCTTGTTCATTCTCCTTTTCTTAATCTTACATTTGTTTTTGTTTTTGTTGTATTTTGCTTTTGGGATGATAAAGATTGATTCTTTTTGTTCTATTCATTTCTGATCTTCCATTGCAACTGTTATTCTTGGCTTAATCTGTACTAATATTATACAAAACCATAGCTTTGCTTCCCATAACTATTTCCCTGGTTGTGTAACTAAGGGCTACTACTTTGTGTCTTCTCCTTGTTGGATAAATTAGCAAGCTTGAAACCATGCGTCATCTGTATAGACAAACTAGGCAAAGTAATTGAACTTTGTAAGGGATACTTTGTTGAGCTCCATGCAAGTTGATCTGTACATTACTATAACTAAAAGGGCAAGTTTTGGGAGTTAGTCTTCTTGCTCCAAACAAGGTTTTAACTGAAGATGTGCTAGTTTGCTTTTATGGCTGAAGTAGGTAAATAATTCAACATGCACTTGTTTGTTGAACCTTGTAATGCCAGGACAATATAATTATATGAAATGTCTTAGTTCTAGTGATTGGTTGAACTTTATTATATAGCTTGTTATGCGTTACTTTTTATCTCCAGTAAATTGTCTCTGGCTTAAGCCACAACATCCAGGCCTCAGTTCCAAGTTAGTTAGGGTAGGCTATATGAATCTTCACTGTCTATGTTACCTCATTTGAACTGATCTCAGGCTGTTTCTGGCTTATGACTTTCTTTAAATCCATTTTTACTTTTGACAAGAGTGGGTTCGTGGGTGGGTGGTCTTGTGGAGTCGTAGTAGTGTGACATGTCAACCATTGCATGTCAAGTTTAGTGAGGCACCATTTTGACTTGGTCCTCAGCTATTGTCTCCTCTGTAGTAAAGATTAAATTCCCTTGGTTAGATTACATAATGAATGAGATAACTTAGTTTTATGTTTACAAGCCGCGTGTCTTGTCCTTGGAATGATGCTAGTGTTCTCATATCTGATGCTTTTGTTTTTTCTATGTTCACAAGCCGCGTGTCTTGTTCTTGGAATGGTGCTAGTTTGGTTCTCACATCTGATGCTTTTGTATTTTCTATGTTTGACAAGCTGCGTGTCTTGTCCTTGGAATGATGTTAGTGGTTCTCACATCTGATTCTTTTGTATTTTCTATGTTCACAAGCCGCGTGTCTTGTCCTTGGAATGATGCTAGTTCTCACATCTGATGCTTTTGTAGTCTCTATGTTCACAAGCCATGTATCTTGTCCTTGGAATGATGCTAGGTTCTCACATCTGATGCTTTTGTTGTCTCTATGCTTTTATGCACAATATTAACATATACATATACATATATATATATATATATATATATATATTAAAAAAATTCAATGAAACGGTGTCGCTCGACACCCCTTCGCTCAACGTGGGTCCGCTCCTGGGATAAAAGAAAGGTTGAAAAATGGCTTTTAAAAAAAGAAGAAAACTATTTGGAAAGGGAAATGACGATGAATCTGACGTGGATGGCTTGTCAATTATACCTGATTGGCTTAAATCTTGTTGTGGACTTGGAGGGTGGTAATAATTTCACTTCGGACAAGCATAGGGGGGTCATAGGATTCCTACAAGGTTAGGTGTGTAGTTAGAAAAAAAGGGACACATTAGAGGGGTATTTGTGTTTATCCCCTATTTAAATTGTAGCAATATAGTTTGTATGTTCTTTTTCCCCAAAGCCCGTCTGCTAGCATCTTATAATTGAATTTCAGCCCTCAAATTGTTTGTATATCTTAAAACCTTAACACCACAATCCTTAAAAACATTTACTACCATCCACCACGTTGATATTATGGTGCACATCTTTAAGATGTATTTTATTTAAGCTTTGGTCTCTAACATTGATGTGTATTTATGCTGATTGATTCTGGTGATCTGCTATTTCCTTTTTGGAAGATAAGGTGCCTATTGTGCTTTTGGTGTTTTAAGAGTACAGAGATGCCAGTGAACCTGACATTCCATTTTGGTCAAAATGAGGAGAAAATTTAAGATTCTTTGAATGGTGTGTGGCAGGGAGTCAGCTCAGATTCAGAGTCTTCTATCTTATAACCCAAATTGTAGACAAATTGTCCTTGTGAGGACCATTTTATCTTTGCCAAAATGGACAAACTACATACTGCAATCTGTGCTTTGTTTAGCAAATACCAAGTTTGGAAATTTTGCTTGAATGCGATGCCATTATAAATTCTCTTTTCCAGAAAAAATGAAGGGAAAGGATGAATTTTGTTTATTCATTAAGAAGCCGTGTAGTCCTATAACAGTTCTACCCGTCATATCCATGCCAACCTAATTCTCACACCACCACTTGCAGTTTTCCTTGTTGTGCCATGTCTTCTTCCTAATGCGCCATTATAAAGCAGCACACATTAACCGCTTGATAGTCCTGTGAGTGCTTTGTTGATTTTTACTTCAGAAAGTGGGATGTATAGTTTGCTAATGGCAGTTCGTGAAATTTGGAGTCATAAAAGTTTCTGCTCTCCCACCTTGAATCCATGCACGTTTATAGAATAGAAATGTGAAAACAATAAGATTGTTATTCCTCTCCTTCTTACTGGTTCCTAACCACTAAACTGCACTTCCGTATTTCTGACTGTATCTTTTGTGTTTATTGCAGTGGTATATTGATCCCTCAAAAGGACTCAAATTCTGCTCCAAGGCGGACGTTCTTCACTATCTTAGCAGTGTTGACAGTAATTGTTCTAAGAGTTCTAATACGAAGGAAATGGAGAAGAAAGGAACCGAAAAGGTCTCATTGGTTAATTTATATTTTCTACCAATGTAGTGCAACCTTATTTTCCCCCTTTTGTGAGGGGAACCTCCTTTACATGAAGTTCTCTCCTTTTGTATTGGCCCTTACAGTTTCTCTGTTTTCCACGATATAGTGTTTTACTGAGAAGACTGCATCAGAAGGGTTGCCACCAGGATGGATTAAGGAATTGAAGGTCAGGAGAAAGGGGC
Source organism: Solanum acaule (assembly GCA_036250505.1). NCBI lineage: Eukaryota > Viridiplantae > Streptophyta > Magnoliopsida > Solanales > Solanaceae > Solanum > Solanum acaule. The sequence continues at coordinate 24,967 of JAJOOR010003818.1, read as the reverse complement.
GCAAAATCAGGAAAGATCCGGTACTAACTCCCTCGTTATTTTCATATTTTAATGCCTACTAGCTTAGCAATTACTGGAAATGCATTTCCTTAACCTCTATTTTAAGTTCAAACTTACTCCGTGGTTTCTCTTTAAGTTGCATTCTACTGGAAATATGTAATCATGTAATTACTTAATTGCCTTTGCAGTATTACATTGATCCTGTCAGCGGACAAACTTTCCGCTCTATGAAGCAAGTTTCTCGGTTCCTTGAAACTAGAGAGCTGGGAAGGTTTGAATCCAAGCCCGATGATCGATGTCCTGGTACATTAGAATTGGAAGAACCTTCTTCTTCTGTAAGTGTGAATGTTTTTTGCATGCTCATTCTCATTTACGGGTATTATCCTTTACTTTGGTAGTTAAAAGTCCATAGGTTTTCATAAGCTAGTTAGAATCCAAGAGCTCCTGTTTACAATGATTTATGGAGGTAGTTAGTAAGTAGAGAAACATGGTATCAAAGAAATTTGAATTGTATGATAAAATTACACCTCAAATTACTGGAATTTATATATCTCTGTTAGTGGAAATGGTAGTATTTGTATTTTTTCACCAACTTGGCCACAGAGAAGTCTGTCCTGTTCATACCTTACAAAGCTTATTTAGACATCTGTAAACAAACTGTTTCCATCCAACTCTAGGAAACTTTGTGAGGTTCTGGATATTAGCTGATTCAACTTTGAGGGGCAACCTCCAAGAAAAGAATCATTTCTTTCCATAGTCTTTTTGTCATGCTAAACGTTTGTTGGTGATTTCAGATTTGTAGCATCTTCTGATCTCCTTTTCCTTTATAAAACTAGCGGAGATCAGACTCTTAATACAGTACATTCTTCACGACCTCCTTTTGTTATAATCATTTGAAACCGTTTTTTTGTAATCCCATTGCATACAGGGCAGACTCCCACACATACAACTCGTTAGGAAGACTTCAAACCACTTAGCCATGCTTCAAATTCTCCATGGTAAATCTTGATGAACTAATCTTTTTGTTTGTTTCTGGTATTCGCTAGTTTCCTGCTGAAGCTGGCAAGCAGATACCGCTAGACAGTGATGCATCTGGCAAGGAAGTTAATTTGAATCAGAAACTGAAGTTGGGTGCTGAACATATGGCACATTCCAGTTGTGTAGAAGGCGGTATGTCATCCTGTGAAGGTATTGCTCACAATTGGAGCGTTCTAATGTTTCTGTTTCATATGGAGTATTTAAATGCTTTATTTATGCTCTTAAGGCATCTATTTATTGTAAGTTTCTTTCCATTCCTCTGGTACAGATTTCCTTGCGAATTCAAGAATTAATTTAAAATGTCGGAATCAAAATTCTTTTGATACTGCATCCTCTAGATGGGTTAAGAGATGTCATTTCATGTCATCAAAATTCAAATACTCTAGATGTCAGAGTGTTTTTTAAGTAGCTTATCAAAATGAGTGGTTCTAATTTGGAAGTGAGAAATATTGCAGGTATAGGAGATGCTGTAGCAGGAGGAGAATGTTGGTAAAGTTGTTTCAGATCCTGCAAGTGAAGAACATCAAGAAAAGGACGATGATGGTGAAGTTGTCTCGAATACTGCTAGTGGAGAACATCAAGAAAAGGAGGATGATGGTAAAGCTATTTCAGATCCTACAAGTAGAGAACATCAAGAAAAGGAAGAGGATGGTAAAGTTGTCTCGGCTACTGCAAGTGGAGAACATCAAGAAAATGAGGATGATGGTAAAGTTGTCTCAGAAACTGTAAGTGGAGAAGATCAAGAAAAGCCATCACGAGATGGAGCGGAAAAGCATGACCAGAAAACATTTCAGCAGAAAAGAAAAAGGGGTATGAACTTGCCTCGCAGAGCATCCAAACGGCTTGCTGGTATTAAAGCTGATACATCTCTTAAGCTCCAAACAAATGATCAAACCCAGCTAACTTCAGTTAGACAGCAGGAGAGGACACAAGCTGCCACCTCTGATAACCCTTTGAATTTTATTAATACCAGTAAGCATGTTGCAACTACAGTAACTGGTATTACCATCAGCAAGAAGGTAGAAACTGGGAGTCTGACTATTAAAAGGAAAAAGCGTCTTGTTACTTCATCACAAACGGAGCGAGAGAAGAAGCCTTCTCCAGCTGAACCTGCAAAAACTGTCCTTGCTAGCTGTGAAGGCGATAAGAAAGGTGAAACAGCTCTCGAGTCATCTTTAAGTGATCTTTGGACGGACCCCTGCATAGAATTTGCAATAAAAACTCTAACCGGCACAATTCCAGTCATAAACGAAAAGAAAGTGGATGAGATCCCGGGTTCTAGTTCGAGCAAGCCCTCTGTTAATACTCCTTCCTCTGTGGGCTTACCTTCTGATGAAATATGGGCAGATCCTTGCTTCATGTTTGCTGTCAAGACTCTTACTGGTGAAATACCGATAGGGGACGACTTATGCTCTCAGAAGATAGTCCAGCAGCAATGCACTTCATCACAATTCCAAGAAAATAATGGTTTATTATTACCGAACATCAAATTTGAAGAGTTTGGCCAGGCTAATCTTCCGCGCTATGCAGCACCAGAAATGTCTTCATACAAGCAACAGCCTGCAGTAGCCCCTAATGCATACCAGAATCGTTGGTTCGCTAAATTTGGTTCTCATCGGCCTTCACCACTTTGTTGAGAAAGATCATGGTAGATTGTAACTTAGCTTAGGAAGTTCAACCTAGCTTGTAGAAGTATCATTATAACTAAAGTGCCTAAGTTAGCACAAGCTCAAATTTTCAAGCAGTAAAAACATTATTCACAAACTTTTTTGTTTTACAATGTGTTAGATCTTAAAGCAGGCTACTTGGGCTTGCTTTTCACTGGGCACTAGAAATGTCAGGTCAGTATGAGGTAGAGAGAGCTATGTTGCTTTTGAGTCTCACATAGGTAAGGTTAGTTCAAAATCGAATCAAAATGACAACTTAAATAGAAATTATTGATAATGGGTTATTGATTTAGCGATTTTGGCAAGTTTTTGATTTTTTCTGATTATCAAATTTTTGTTTTAACGGTTTGAAGTTTTTTCTTAATTGATTGATCGATTAAATTAAATAATTATATTTATACCATTTGTTGTATAAAGTATTTGACTTAGAATTTAGTTTCACACGTTTATTTCTGGTTGTTTCAAACTCTCGCTTATTCTACAATTTAGCAATGTTTGCTTTTGAGCAAAATGTAATCTCTTAATTCATTTGGTTTGTCACCTTGTTTCTTATTAATTATAATTTTGAAAACTTTTTTCAAATTTAATTATTTGATGATCTAATTAGTTTGACATTGAAATGTTTAATAAAATATCTCAAAAAATTGAAAATAACTTTACAAAGTCAATATTAAAACATGGTTGAATCGCCTTGAAATGAATTAGACAAATTAAGAAATAAAAATTAATTATAAATTTAATTATATTTTTAATTATAATTATATCGATAATAAAATTTCAAAAATATGTGCATAATAATTACTCTAAGAGAGTAGCAATAAATTTTAAATTTTAATTAATAGTAACAATGAATATATAATTTTCTTATATTCTACCCATATGTTTTGTTCGGTGCTCCTTACAATTTCCTTCATGAGATCTGTTCGTCTCTTTTATGTATGTATGTATCTCGAGCCTTCATCTTCTTTAGGTTCTTCGTTTAATCTTGCCTTTTGGACGAATTTATTTCTTTTTGTGCATCTTCGGTATGTTTTCGTATTTGAGCGAACTGAATTTGGGGTTTTTTTTTGGTTATTTTTGGGCTTAAAGCCACTGCGCTTTAGGGTTGAGCCGCCCTTGAGGTGTATCGGAAACAGCCTCTTTGCCTATCTAAGGTCTGTGTACGCTGTATCTTCCCTAGGTTACACTTGTGGGATTACTTGTTGTTGTTGATTATCTCATATTAATAAGCATGTCGATTTATCATAACCTATGCTGTCTCCAGGCGCTTATCATCCCTACACCTTCCAGATGAAAAATATTTACTGTTATCTATTAAAAACTGAGCAATTTGCAGAAATGGATTGTAAATGTTTGTTAGAAATTCTCAGGGGTCTTTTGGAACCTGCAACTTATTATTTAGTCTATTAATGACATTATCTACAATGAATTCTTCATTTTATCAAAAGAGTGTTTGACAGGTTTTTTTTTTTCTTTTGTTGTTTCAGGGTAACCAGTTGGACTGCAACTGCTTGAAGGATTGAGTTACATTGAGAAAATGAAGTAATGTTTCTTCCTGTTCTGTGAATTCTCTTTATATCTTGGGCTCGCTTAAATTCAGATTTCAGTTTCTAATGAATGCAACATAGACAAGATTGAGAAAACAAATACTGTATGCACGTATTAATTTACTGTAAGTAGACTGAATGTGCTGTTTGGGACCCAAAACCTGTTCATGCTTTCTCCTGTATATGTGTTCCATAACATGTTCAATACCTTGAGTTATGCTTTGCTTGATCACAAGAACAAAAAACGGTTACCTTGAATATATAATTGCAAGCTCAGTTATTTTTGGGGTATGTGGTGGTGCTAATGTTGTGTTCTCATCATGATTTTAATTTTTGTTTTATCTGTTCTTCTTAATAACCGGACTTATTTTGGTCTGCCTGCGGTATGAGTAATGTTAGCAATGCAAATTTAATTGCTTCGAACATTTTTTGTTGGTGTAGAAGGGGACATGTTAAGTGGGATGAGGCAAATTTGGGAGAAATTGAGGCAAATAAACCGGTGAGGCAGAAAATTACTGAACCAAAGACACCATATCACCGCATGATCGATGATGATGGTATGTTCATGAAATTGACTCTTATTATGTTTGTTTGTCTCAGTTCCAAATTTTTTGTTTCATGCAAAGCTTCATACATTGATCAAATAATGTGGTGGTGAGCCCCTAGCTGTCATTTTCTGCCTTTCACATGCCAATCAGTCTCTCTTTAATAGAATTTGATGCTTGGTAGGCTTATAGATAGATGAAACATGATTAATGTAATAACCTGGTTTTATACACTTGCTAGTCTTCTTTTTCTTCTTTTTTCTATTTTTCTTATCCTGATGATTTATGCACTTACTCCTTTTTTGAATTACCGAGAAACCCTCCGAGGGCTAATGGCACACAGTTTGAAATTCGGTAGATACTTTGCCCAACTATGTACTCTTCTCTACTTAATACTAGGCTTTGTATGCGACGGGTTCAATCCCATGACGTGCGCCTAACACATCCACATCGTGCTCTTACCGCTAGACCAAAGCCCAACAACAACAATATACCCAGTATAATCCCACAAGTGGGGGCTGGGGAGAGTAGGATGTATGTAGACCTTACCTCTACCTTTGTGGGGCACTAGACCAAAGCCCCTGGGGATGATGATTTATGCACGTACTGATCTTCTTCCCTTTTTAGATTAGCTTCCATGAGAGTGATGATTTGGGTGGAAACATTTTAAGAAGTCAACTTTCTTCATCAATTCTTTTTTATTAAGAATTAAACTTATTTGGATCATTTGGTAGTATTTCTGTAAACATCCTAAAAGTTTCTTTACATGGTGCTTATACGATTTAAATGTTTTTGTAATGCTACTGGTGCATTTTATATTTCTGTTTAATTTGCTTTTTATTGTTATTTAGCTCAGGGTAATTGATTACTCCCTCTGTCCAGACAATTTATGTGACACATTTCGCTTTTCGAGAGTCCAATAGTTTAAGTTTGACCGAGGATTTGCTCATGAAATCTTCAAATTTTTTAAAATGAAATTTATATATTTGTAAACTACATAAAAAGTACTATAAGTCTCAATAATTGATAATTCAAAATATTTAAAAGATATAGGAAAAATTTACGGTCAAAGATAACCTTGTTTGAATCTCGAAATCCGAAATGTGTCACATAAATTGGGACAGAGGAGTATTTTTCTCAAAGTTCAAATGTCAAAGTTGATGTATATTCTTCTCAAAATCTCAACACCTTTGAAGTTTCTTATATGGTGCCAAACCTTCTATAATCTTTTGGTGGTGGAATATAAGAGTTAATACCCTTATGTTTAGGTATTTGAAGCCTTAGGTTCTGCTTCTAATAATGGCATTGATGCTTAATTTATTATTATGTACGAGAAAATTGGATTATCCAAAAATTTCTTGAATAATTGATCTTCCAAGTAAGATTTCCTGACTTCATCAAACACAGACATTCTGGTATTTTTTCCTTTATTAGAGTCTAATCCTCGTTAGTTTATACAGTTTCTATCCTGCCACTAAGAGAATTACTGGGCACTATTAGGGGAATTGCGTGATTTTATTTCTCGTTACTCCTCTGTAGTTCCAGTTCTTTTGCATTTGCAAGGGTCTCATTTGGTATGAGTTGTTAAGACATGATGTAGTTACTCTATCTAATTGAATTTATTAAGCAGATAGGGTTTTCTCTTTTTCTTTGTTCAACTTGGGCCAGATTTATCAGAAAACATGTTTGGAACTCCAATTTTAGGTTAAATATTTTTGTTTGGATACACATGATGGAGTTTCACCTATTTCATTTTACAAATTTAGCCTCCAAAAAAAAAGAACTATACAGTTGCACAAATTGTCATTACATCTAAACATGAAATAAAATAAATACACAGTTGAAAATTTGTTGTTTGACTAAAAATATTTTTGTGGTAAAAAATTAATAGAATTTCAGTCAAGTTTTTTTTACAGATTTGGAGCGGAAAAGAAGAAATACACACTAAATTGGAATAAATAACCATTGTACCTAAAGAAGAAACAAAGAAAACATAAAGTTGGGGTAAAATATGTGTGGTATATTAAGAAGTAAGAAGAAACGCACAATTTGGAACAAATAAACTATTGTATATGATTATGTAACAATTAACAGTTGGAAAGTACCTCATTTAAAAGCTGAATTTTCAATTTTTCTTCATTCTCACGCGCCTAAAAGGGAGTGTATCCATGTTTGGTGCCATGTCAACATTCTGGGGGTGAAGGCTGATCAAATCGTCAAATTTGGGGGTACGTCATATATATGACTAGTCTTGTGTCTGCTGCATGAGTATGTATTCAAGGCGGCTATGTTGTGTTTTAGTAGGTTTGTAGTGTATCTTGAAAGATCCACCATATGAAGTTCCTATGCTGGTGTGATACTTGCTCAACATTGTTATATTGAAGAAAACTTGAAGGTTCCATGTAAAGTAGCTAATAGATAAGCTCTATAGTCCTGCTTTTTGATGGACTAATCATTCATCTGTATTTAGAGAGGAATGTTTATATTGGTGTTTGAATGATAGCTTATATCGCCTAAATCTATGCAAGTTCATTTCTTCCTCTTGACTTTTTCTGATTTTGGTGATGTGGTAGGATCTTTATCTCCTCTACGGGGTAGTTTTGAGGAAGGCAATGGTGATGCAGTACATGCAGATGCCATACGCAGTGCATTGAATGAGATGGCTTCTTCTAGTAAGAATAAATCCCGACGGTCTGGCTGGACGTCATCTGAGGATGAAGCCGATGTCATGGACCAAGATGATGCAGGTTTAGTTTGATCTTCAAGAGTTTAAAACCCAAAATACCTTGGTTCATGTTTCTAATTCTTATTGAATGTCTGGTGTAGTTCTTCAGGACTACGATTTTCACATTTGTTAAATTTGTCATAGGTATATATGCTTCTTGACATTCATTTTCTGTCTTTTTCCGTCAACAATCTTCACTTATCTGACAGTACGTGATCATATTGATAATCAAGGAGGGAAAAAAAGCATTATGCAATTATATTGGTTATTCAGTTTCTGTTCACCGCCCTTTTATTTGCTTAGTTATTTCGGTTATCGAGTGCTTTGATACCTTCTTTTGGATCATTATGAGTGTTTCTTCATCCCTCCTTTTTAACTTCTTTTTCCCTTTGGGTTTTCCTACCTTTTGATTTGAAGACTTGAGGTTGGCTTGGGTGAGAGAGAGCCAAGAGGAGGGAAAGGGGGTCATTGACATCTGAGTTGGCTAGCGCTGCAGCCAAAGGAAATTGTCTTATCCAGTAAGCTTGAATAGAACTTTCTAGGTCTGTTTTACCCTTACCCCTATATGATTGGGGCCTTTCAATTGATTGATTTCACCATGCACAGACACGGGAGACAACCCTCTTTCTATTGGGTTCCTTTTTTTCTTTTCTCAAGTGTATTTTGTTACTGGTTGAGTTTCATTTGCACTATTCAGTGATTTGTATTTTGACTGCAAACTCAAGTATGCTCGGGTATCTGATATTTTTCTGTAATGTGATAGATTCTGGTTCAAGGAAGGGAAAAAACTTCAAGGATCACAGGCGAGCACACTATGATGAGTATCGGAGAGTCAAAGAACTCCGTAAAAAGGGCGAACAAGCATCAGACGATGAGGATGAGGATGAGGATGAGGATCTTGTGGGAAAGGATGGAAGGTCTGATTCATCATCATCATTGAGTACTGCTGTTAAGGACATAGAGATTAAGGAAGGTAGCATGGACACTTCTAAATAGTACTCTTCCCCAGGCCTTGGAGCTCAGATCAAAACAGATGAACATTGTTGATTTGATTTTATTTTCATACTCCCTTTGTTTATATCCGTCTAATTTCTGCTTGTAACTTGTGTATTAAAGATTTATCAACCTTAAGGATGATAAATAAGATTCACCGGATATAGTAGCAGTAGGTTTTTCCGGAGAATTTATTTGTGTCAACTCACATGTTTATTACATAAAATTCTAGAATAATTAGTAGTGCCAAGATTTTTATCTCCTTCAATAATACAAAGATCGAACTAATGTTTTGTGTGGTTTGGAGGAAAATATTTCTGAAAAATGTTCTATATGTTTTATAATGGTTGGTCAAAATATTTACAAATTTCTTTGTCTAGGAAAAAAGTTCTTTGGAAATGAAGAAAATGACTTCTTTATAGGGAGTAAAGAAAATAAGTTTTAAAAGTAATGTTTCAAGTTCATTATCTTCTCTTCACTCATCAAACGCCCCAACCCCCACCCTCTTGTACTCTTCTATTTCTTTTTTTGTATTTCCTCTCAATTTTCTATTTATATTTATTTAGAGAAAAGTATTGAAAACACTATTGAACTTGATGTAGATTATTAGTTTTGTCCTCGAAATATTGATAGTCTTAAAAACACTCATCTATTTGACTAACTAAATTTAGATACACTCAATAGTCTCAAACTCTTGTAGGAGCATAGAGACTCTTAATAAAAAGTTGAAAGAAGTATTGAAAACATTTCTAAATTTGATGATAATTTAAGAGTGTATTTCACTCATGTTGCAAGAATAGAATGTACGTTTGAGAATGAAATTAATAATTTGTAATCCTTATAAGTTTAGGATATTTTCAATACTTCTTTATTTTTCGATCAATTTTTTTTTTTTTTTTTTGCTGTGGAGATAAAGAGACGTTAGCCACAACTTTGAAGTCAAACAGACAATGCGTAAGATTTAGATTTTTTTTTCATTATTGAACAGGTGAAATTGCAGAGAGAGAGAGAGCCGAGAGAATTAACGTCAAATGGCTGAATCGAACCCAACAGAATCAGCTCTACTAGCTTCAAAAATATGCAATCAGATAAGCACCGTCTTCACCGCAAAATCCCCAAATCCAGCAGCATTAGACGTGCTGGTGCAAGAAATCGCAGATGCTGCTAACCGCAACGGCCGAGTATTCGTATACGGCGTGGGCCGTGAAGGATTGATGCTGAAAGCCCTATCCATGAGGCTTTTCCATCTCGGTTTATCAGCACACTGCGTCTTCAACATGAACACTCCTCCAATTGGTCCCTCCGACCTCCTAATCGCCTCCGCCGGTCCAGGTGGTTTCTCCACCGTCGATGCGATCTCCGGAGTGGCCAAATCTAGCGGCGCCCGAGTGCTGTTGCTGACAGCTCAACCTGATTCGGGATCTTCAATGAAGTACGCGAGTGCTATTGCTTATATTCCGGCTCAGACGATGGCGGATGATAATGCCGGTGACGGAGAGAAGGAACGGCCGCTGCTTCCGATGGGGAGTGTATACGAAGGAGCGATGTTTGTGCTGTTTGAGATGGTTGTTTTCAAATTGGGTGAAATATTGAAGCAGAGTCCTGAAGCTGTGAGAGCACGCCATACCAATCTGGAGTAAGCAGAAGTTAAACATTTGTGTACTGTATTTGGTTCTTCACTAAACTAGATGTTAATCTGCGTGCTTCATGCTTAATCTGTTTGATTATACTTACTGAATTCAGTACTTTCGACGCAGATATGCTGAGCATAAATTTATATGTAAAAAGTTCATTAAAAATTACAGTGAATAATCAATATGAACTCATTAACTTTAAATAGATAATGGATTTAAGAAGGAAAAAAAAAACTTAAAAATTGGATCCATAAAATTAAAATCCTAAATCTGCAATGTGATCTTTTCATGATGAGTTCATCATTTGAAAAACTGTTATGCTATTCAGTTGATTGATTAATGGAATAACTGATGATGGTTAGAACAAGAATTTTGAAAAAGTGGAATTCATGTGTAAATGGTGATTGGTGGCTTCTGAAGTTTATGAATTTCTAACCTCAAGTTAATATAAAATAATAATTAGATTATAATTACAAAAACAATAATATGCGTAATTCTATGATTGCGGTTAGAGAGAATAGAGTGTATGCAATTTTATCACTATCTCGTGAATGTAGAGAGGTTGTTTCTGGCAGATCAATATCCGTTCAAGTGCATCAAATTCAAATACAAAAAAGAAGAGATAATGCAGAGAAAATCATAGCAAGAAATAAGGATAGAAAGAAGGAACAAAAACAACAACATGATGTGATAATACTTAATAGCATTGTATACCATAGACGATAATAAATATAAAAAATAAGAACTATAATAATGCCGTCAATACAATAACAAACACCAACAAATAATCTAGCATTAAAACAAAGAAAATGTCATCTAGCATAATAGTACTGGAAAACCAAACAAGCCTTGATATTTTTGAAAGAATCGATATGACGTCTAACTACAAGTAATATGTATTCATTAGTATATAATATATGAATTTAAGTTATATATAATGAGTAAAAAAAGGGTATGATGTCCAAATACAAAGTAAATATGAACAATATACAATTTCTTTTATAATTTAATCAGCTATAACAAGTTATTACTTTGTCAAATTACCATGTTCAATTTGTCAAATAAAATTATCTAATATTGTAAGTCAACATAACATAATGGTGTAAAAACTTCATACACTATAAATTCACAGGACTCATAGCCATTAATTCAGCAACATAACTGGAAATACTTAAGATATACATAATTTCTTAATTTTAATTAATATTTTAATTTCATTTCTTAAGCAAGAGTGTGGTAATTGATAATTAAAGTCAAAAAGGAGAAAACAAAAGGAAATGGCAAGTGATGGAAACTCTTGCATATGAGATGTCGTGGTTAATCACTAATCAAACATCCGTAATTAAATTAAGCACGATACTTCTCCTAATCACATTTTAATTTGCCGCTAATTACGTTAGCTGTGCATGTACCTACCTACGACTTATTCTATATTGAATTATTTTTTTAAAAAAAAATAAAAATTTACTGGTATAAAGATAGATGTTACTAGGCATATATATCGGATTTCGCATATAAATATAAATATAAATATTTATCATCTAACTATGGTTGGTGATATGTCATTCTACTTTAAATTATTTAAAATAGTACAAATACTAATTAACAACATATATAAGTATTTTCAGTCAATTGTTAGGTTCTTGGCATAAGTTTCTTTGGAATCCCGCAATATGGATCGGCTACTTAGTTACATTTATGGCATGGCGTTAAGTAAGCTCCTTCTATTGTGAATATAAAATAGAGTAATAATTGATACGGGAGTAAAAAAACTGTGGGAATAAGATAAACTCCATTGTGACTCTTTCACCTTCCCACAAATTACTACTCTTGCATACGCTCATGGTCCAAAAGTCATTTTACTATTAGTATATAGTTTTTCACTACCATTCATTTGACTTTAATATGTGTTATTTGAACTGAGAATCTATCGAAAATAACTTGTTTATTTTCATATGGTAGAGCTAAATAAAATTACGTACGCATCAACCATCACCACTTTCTTTGGATTTCATATATAAAACTATATGGTATATGTCATCATTGTTATATTCGTTCGATTTTAATATATTGTTATTCAAAATCTCAAAAAGAAAAATGGAAGTAGAAATGTAAAAGTTAAGTAAAGCAATCGCATCACATGTGGTGTTGTTTAACCCTAAAAATATCTTCATGAGAATTTTAGGCAGCCCAACTATTCTATAATGCGCGCGCACTCACGTCATAATTATGGGTCAACAAGATTGATGTGCTTAGTCTACTAAAATATTCCTCCTTTTACATTTAATAATCACTCATTATTATGATTGGATAAAATATCTCCAATCACATAATGTGTTAAATAGATCTCGAGTTTAATTCAATCTCATTCCATAGCTAATGTCGGAGATTCAACATCCCACCCCCCGTCCAAACGTACAAAACTGAAGCACATTAAAAACACTAGTATATTACACTATTAAATAAACTAAATTTAACGATGGACAAATTTTGTAGCTAAACAGTAAGATTCGTCATTAATCCTACTTAGCGATGAATTAACAATAGATTTTCGTAAGCTACAAACAAAATAGCAACGGATCAGCAACGAAATTAGTAACTAATTTCAAATATTTTTTAATAGTAATTGTCTTTTCATCACATTAAAAATAAAAACAAATAAATAATTATATTTTTTTAAAAATAATCATTATTTTGATAGGCACATTAATTTAATTAAAATAAACCTGAGGAGTAGGAGGTGTTCATGGTTCGGTTTGGATCGGTTATTAGTTAAAATCAAAACCAAACCAATTTAAATCGGTTTTTAAATTTCTAAAACCAAATCAAAAAAATAATTGTCGGTTTGGTTGTGGTTTGGTTTGGTTAGGTTAGGTTTTTTTGGTTTTTTCGGTTTGAAAATAATAAGTTTGTTGAGGACATACGCATCTCGATAGACACAAAAACTTAGTACATGAATAATTCACAAATAAGCTATTACACGAACAAAGTCATTCATCCAATGTACCAAATTCCAGAAACTAAAAAAAAATCATTGTCAATAGCATAAAGTTGGTTCAATATTCTGGAGATCTCAACAACTTATCAATAGACTTTTCAATAAAATTACACCTTAAAATATTGAGAAATTACTTCTAAAAATAAACAACCAATAATTCATAGTCAAAATGAATCAATTACCATCTTCTTTAGATTGAGCTTTAAATTATTCAATGTTGCGTTAGAGAATTTTATAAAGAACGGAGAAAGTGTGATCATTAAAGTAATGAATATTGAGGGATTTAGACTTAAGGTTTTATTAAATGGGCTAAAATTTAAGTGTTGGCTTCAGAAAATAGTAAAATTAAAGACTTAAGTTAATTAAAATTTATCAAAATACTTATATTTTATTTATAAATAATTATAAAATGAGCAATTTTCACATATAGCAAACATAAAAATCATATTTGTATGCTATAACTATAGTTTGCATAATTGCGCTCCATAGCAAACATAAATATGTATATTTCGCTATACATATACAAAAGAAAGCAATTGTATAATCTGTTTCTGTTTCGGTATACATATACAAAAGATCATTTGTATAATCTGTGTTTGTATAAAGCGAGAAAGAGAGAAAGACAAAAGAAAATTGGGTAGGGGAAGATCGTATTTGTATAATCATAAGTGTATAGGATGAAAATATATGCATTTGTATTTGTATATACAATTTTCTCTCGCTTTATACAAACACAAACGCAATGTATACATTTGTGTTTGTATAAGTAAGAGAGGTGAATGAGAGTGGCAGCGAGATCTGGGAGAGTGGCGAGCGAGATCTGGGAGAGGGGAGAGAGGAACGAAAATATATGTATATATACAATTTTCTCTCGCTTTATACAAACACAAACGCATTTTATACATTTGTGTTTGTATAAAAGCGAGAGAGGTGAAGGAGACTGCCAGCGAGAACGAGAGTGGCAAGCGAGATTCACCAGGAGAGAGGCGAAATAGCAACAGTTTGCTATGTGGTACAATTAAATACTATGTTTATAACATTTAATTTGAATTAATAGCTTGTTATTATGTACAATTTTCCCTTATAAAATTTATATATATATAACTTCTCGGTTCGGTTTGATTATTTTTTAGGATAATTTTTAGTAAAATAAAAACCAAACCAAATAATATCAATTTTTCAAAATTTAAAACCAAATCAAACCAAATAACTCATATGAAAGTTCCCCAGAAAAAATGGCTGTTGTTGAATCAGCTGTGAAATACGCTCTTGCTCACGAATCTGCTGTTCTAGCTCAGACCAGGCTATCTCCGAGAAAATAGGGGTTTATCAGTTTTTTTAATCGATTTGATTCGAATTGCGATTCGATTTGGTTTTATAACCATAACCATGAACAGTCTTACTGAGTGAGGAGTACTATTCCCTCAAAAGAAAGGAAGTAAGATTAATGAATGAAAGATAAAAGATACAATATTTTTTTCTTAAAAAAAAAGATGAAGTAAGAATAAACCGAAGCAATAAATTAAACTAGGTGCTCATTTAACAAGAAATATCACACTCCTTTTCTGACGCAGGATATTTTACTCCTTTTTCGATGCAAGATATTTTACTCCTTTTTTAACGTAGGATATTTTATACATCAAACTATTTTATTTTTTTTAATTGAGAGGAACACTAGGGTGACCATCAGCATCCTTATCTCCTCTTCCATGCTTATATTGTGGGACCACCTGTAACCATATAATATATCGATATAATTAATATCTACTATTTAATTAACGACTTATCCTAATAGTGCATCTAGTGGAATTTAATAATATTCATTGGTGGATATATAAGCTGTCATATTGAACTAGATCAAAGTACGTGGCAATTTTTATTTTTAATAAAAGACACTCAATAGGACATATTTATTGAATGTTTTCAAATATGTGGGGCAGGTTTATAATATGAAATATATAAAAAAAAAAAAAAAAAAAAAAAAAACGAACCTGATCTTGTGAGGAAATGCTGGATGACATTCTTCTAGTTTTTTGCTCAACATCTATTCTGCTTCCGTTGCTCATGTTGATATCTTAATATATAGTTTTTGCAACATTTATACAAAAAAAATTAGTTCAAAGGGAACACTTTTGCTTTTTTATATATGTATTTCAGCTACGCACGTATTCAAACATAATGTACTATATCTATGTATGTACGATTTGCGAAAGGAAAAAATAAAACACATATATTTAGGGCCGTAGATGAATTTAGGGTGATGAGTACATTATTTTTGACTTGAATTATATATATGTGTGTGTGTGTGAAGAAAAAGACTACTGCTACGTACCCTATGGCAACCAAAAAAATATCTTCTTAGTAAATAGTACTCTTTTATGTTTTAACTTGTTTGTTTATGATTTTGATTTGATATGTAGTTTAAGAAAATAAATAAAATTTTAAATTTTGTAGTCTTAAACTAAAGATAAATATGTGAAATGTACTAAAATATCCTTAAATTTTATAGTCTTAAACATGTCACTAAAAAGTTAGAATTAAGAAATTACCAAAAAAAGTAAAAGATCATTCTTCTTGCTAAACAGACTAAAATGAAAAGTAGAATGGAAAATCAGAAACGAATGGAGTAATGGAGTACTATTTTATTTGTGTGGTTCAATTTCTGATGATCATTAATTTTAGATCGCACAAAAGTATCCAATAATTTATTTTTTTAACGAAGCAAAAACCCCATCTAATTAATTAGCTTGCACTTTTATCTTTTTGGACACCATAAACACAAATCATGTGTAGACCCATTTCTGGATCTAATCATGAGTTCGGTAGAATTCAATGTTTTAAAGTCTAAATTTATACATGTGTTAAAATAATTATACTAGATGGATCTCGTTTAATATATATTTCAAAATCAATTCTATCGCATAATTTATTTACTCTAGTATATAATAATAATAATATAAACATTTATATTCCAGATCTGTTCCCTTGCAGATTGCAGGACTGGTATGTACAGTATGTTCTGTGCACACATTCTTTTTCTTTAACATGTACCGCATGCAACAAACTTCTGTTAAATAGCCTCCAGCTAACGAGATATTTTGATAGTTTTTCTATAATTCATTATTAAATAAAATTAGCGACAGATTTTTGTTAGAATTTATCAGTACCTGAAGTAGAAAATCTGCGTCGTCTTTCTTTAGGGGTATCAAGGGTTGAATCTGTACTATCGGGCAAATGGCGGTCCAGCGGAAGAAATCGGGCGGCGTTATTATTCTTCAGCAAGGTTTGAACAAATGAAGCTTCAATGGAATTGAGGAAATGAACATGCCGTTCATTAGTCCAATACAAACTGCTACTTGACGATTCGTATTTTCCTTTAAAATCCTTCTTCTTCGGATCCATATATATGAACTGATCGATCTGTAATTGTTCTCCTTGAGAAGCTCCGACCGGTGCTGGCGCCGGAAATGTGAAATTCCAGCCGGTGTACTGCCGGAAGACCACCAGGTGGTTAGCCTGTTTTTCGCTTTTTTGTCCTCTCTGTAAGTTTCGAATGCCAATTAAGATATTTTAGGGCTTTTTATATGATTATCTTTACAATGGTACTGAGGAGTGTGGGGTACTATATATCATTGTCAAAACATTTCACCCACTATTACTCGCACGATTTATTTCGTCTCGATGCAAATTATGCAGATATTAATAATGGAATTATATAAATTATATGTCATTACGTATATATTAATAATATAGAAATTATAATACAAACATTATAAGTATGACTACATGTAATGTATTGTAATGTGGAATTATTTATTATTGATGGTTTAATTTTGGTGTATTAATTTATTTTTTCTATTTTAATTTATGGGATGTATTTTGACTAAGGAAGTTTAAGAACAAAAAAATATTTTGAAACTTATAATCAATTATAAATCATTCTAATCCATATATATTCTTATTTCACATTTTATACACCTTGCATAGAATAATTTTTATGCATCTAGTTACAAGAGTGTATTTGTTCTCTGAATAAGGCACATAAATAGAATATACTATTAAAGAAAGTTACAGTAGTAATTTTTATTATTAGTAATAATAATTTCTTAACAAATATTGTAAAGGACAAAGTGGCCGACAAGTAATATGACACGAAAATCTGAAGATTTTTTATTTTTTTTGTAAAACTTGATATTGCATGAACTTATGCTTTGTTTTATGTGGAAAGGAAAAGATAAATATTAAAATATTAATTATATTAGTAATATTAAATTTTATGTCAGTTTATACTTTATATCAAGTAAGTATATACGTGTGTATTATGTGACATATAGGATGCAGATTTAAAATACATGTCTTTTCTTTCTTAGCTTCTTCCTTTTAAAAGTGTGTATGAATATTGCATTGATGAGATATAGAAAAGGTAAAGACTAGAGAGTGCTTTAATATTTGTAGCAAAATTGGAATATTGTATGAGAAAAATTGGTTACATGTTGCAATCCATCCCTAGTAGACGTACTTAGTATCTTTTTTGTACCAAATTAATTACCATCTGTTGCTTGCTCACGTCAATATAACAAGTTGTATGATTTGTTTTGACATAATATAAAACTATGTTATTTAACTTGATTTCAACTGATATTTATATATGTCCTTCAATTTTGAGTGTGTATAATTAAATATTTAAACTTGTATAAAATGAAATAAGTATACACGAGTGTCCTACGTGACATAATACACGTCGGACGTCATGTAGGATGCAAGTTTTCACATATGACATCACGTAGGAAGTGTGTGTCAAGTTGCTCAATTTTATACAAATTTAAATACATACTTGTGCTCAATCCAAATTGGAGGATTTAGATGCCAACGGAGGCAAAGTTAAATGATATTTTTACGATATATGCCTTTTTTTTTTCTCATTTTGATACAACTCCGCTATTTCTCAACAATACTCTTTCTGTTTTAAAATAAATGAATTTCTGACATTTTTCTATGATCCAAAATGAATGAATATTTTAAAATCCAAAATGTATTAATTATTTTTGTAAACTACCCTTCTCTGTGATGAATTTTGTGAGATCAAGTTAATTTTCAATTTTACCAAAATTTTAATAACTTATATTTATCAAGATACTTACTTGTAATAATATAATAAATGACTTAATTGTGTAAATATATTTTATACTCTTTTAACATGCATAAAACTCAATTCTAATGGACATTATAAATAGCTTGTATCTTGACCTCTCTGTAACACTTGTTTTAGTAAATATAAGTTAGTAATAGACCTAATACTTGCTTATAAATTATTTTTTGAACAAGGAAGCTTTCGTTGGGGAAAAATATGTATATTCCTCACCAAAATATCTACTAACTCATACTTTTGACTTTTTCTATATTCCAAGTTAAAGAAGAACCCATAGTACGTTAGATTTTTTTTCTTCACATTCCTCTTGACACCAAGTTAAAAGTTATTGTTTGGTCCAAAAATTAGGATGTAGTTTCTTTTAAATGACAAAAGAGCCCGCGTTCGTTATTTTCTGGGGTGTTTTGAATAACTCACTCCAACATATAGTTCATAATAACTCATATATGAGAGATTAATGGTATTAGACAAGTTTCGTATGACGAGCTTGACCGAATAAATACTGAACTTGAGATCCCTTATTTGGAAAGATCCCGTACTCAACCAACATCGTTTGCGGATAAATTAAACTAGGAAAAAGTTACTAGTAGTAATCTCATTTTACAAGTATTTCAGAAACCATGAAGAGCGTGAAGCACATTCTATGTAGTGGTGCAAGTGTAACAAAACATTACACAATGAATTCAAAATATCTTCGTTCTTTTTCGTACTCGATATTCAATACTTGCATTGAAACTCGATTGTATTCAAATTGTATCTAATTGCAAGCCCATTTTAGGGACATTGCTCTCAACGTAATTTTTTTTTTCATACCCAATATTTAAACTCGAAATCTCTAATCAAAGACGACGCATAAAATCTCAATTATCCTACCACAATCTATATCGGTGAACTCAAAATATCTATAGAATAAGACATAGTAGATATTTAATTTGTTAAAGAGGGGTAGCATGAAAGAATCCCCTACCGAATCGTCAAAAGTGCAGAAAAGAAAAAATGTACACCATTTATTATGTTGGCGATGACGATAGATCGATCGAAGGTGGGGGATATTGTTATCCACTCCTACTTCTTTGATTTTTTTTTGTTTGTCATTACCAACAACATGATGGCAAATTTAAAATTTAAAATTTTTTATGGAAAAATGACTGAAATTCCACATTTTAGTTTACTTATTACCATTATCCCCTATAAGTTTTACAAATCTCCAAAATCCCTCATTTTCGCGCATCAGATTAGTGTATCTCGCGCATCAGATTAGTGTATCATGTATAAAATGTAATGTATCTCGTGCATTAGATTAATATATCAACGCTTATATTATTGTATCCATTTGAGGAATTTCTGTAATTATAAACTTTTAAGGGATATATTGTAATTTTACCTTAAAAGTATGTGATTTCTATAATTTGCCCTTTTTATAATAACTTCCAAGTTAATATAGTAATTGACTTTAAAGTTAAAATTTTAAAATATTTTTAAAAAACTTTAAATTTAATACATATATACTACGTTCGAAAAAAATCATTAAATCACGTGGATTCATAACTTTAAAACTAGATCGCATGTATCAAAACACATATGAAAATATATTTTTTTAAAATTGTGGGGGGGGGGGGGGCGAAAGGTTTTAACTTATAAGAATATTGTTGGAAAAAATAGGCTCACATTATTTAATTAAGATTTTTCATATAATATTTTAAGTATTTTGAGTTATATGTAGTTCATAAATGTGAGCCAAATTATAATGTAAATGAGTAGTCAATAAATATTAGGGATGGTTTATAGATCATCAAGTTTTCACTATTAAGTTAATGGTAAATAATTTAAATGAGAATACATACTATTTTATTCAAAACATGTCATAGCATAGTTCACTTAACTATTGTTTATGATTTCTAAACTCCAGATGATCGAGAAATAACCGTTGTTGTTAACTAGGTCTTGATCATTAACATAAACTCATTTTTCATTATACTTGTGAAAAAATAATAATCTATAAATCGTTCTTAGTGAGTGGTCGACTTAGGTATGATTCAAAAAGTATAACTTGCCAAATCATGATAATATTAATAATAGTATTTTTTTTAATTCTTTTTTTTTTTTGCTTTAGAAGGATATATAATTAGTCAATTTAGATCACTATTTTTTCATGAAAGATTCAACTAATGTATATAGCTTATTTGATATTTTTAAGAATACATGCAATGACTTAAAATATATTTAGTCGTTGATTTATGATATATATGTAGTTGTCATTGTGATGATTTAAGATGTACTCCCCCGTTCGATAGTAGTTGATCAGTTTTTATTTTTTACGGTGCTTAAGAAATTATAAATAAGAAGATAATTTTATTAATTCACCCTTTAAAAAATTTCTTGGGAATTTTACAAACAAATGTGAACACTTTAAAAAAGAATTAAATGAAAGGATAATATAGAAAAAAAATTAATTAATGTTTCAAGTTAGTTGTTTTTTTCCTTTTCAATTTACACACTGTTGCTCGATCGATCAATACTTTCTTACTAAGTTACTTAAAATATAAGACTATCCTTAGAAAATTATTATTTTTGAGATAGGAATAAAATTTGAATATATTTTATTTTTTTCAGATTCACTTATTTCACTAGGTATATTACTATAAAAAATTAAAAGCTCAATATCAGTGTGAAGAAAGAATGATAAATAAAAAAAGTCAAAATTACAATTTAATTCTGACAACTCACAATTCAACTTTTGAACTATTATTTCGTTCGGGAGTAACGAAATTGTATTTGCAGTCTATTTTCCTTTTTTTCTGGAAATATGAGCAAGTTTAAAAATGACTGGATTATATTAGAGTTTAGTGTCAATAATTATCTTTACAGAGCTACTATTATTATTATCTTATTAAAATAGGTTCACAAACTAGCTAATCAGACGCAAGCTCCTCCATTAAGTCAAGATGAACAAATCTGGTGCTGAATAAGTTATTCATTTTGGCTTAGAGGAGGAGCTTGCATTAATTATACATAGAATGAAAAAGTGTACCAAATAAGGAACTACTAATATAAAGAGTTGATTCATGCATTATTTTTACTAATACACTCTACCAAACGATCTCTTAATCCCTTAATAATTCTTAATCGATTAGTTAGGCTAAATTATCAACAAGAAAAAAATGGAGTATCTCTCTCTTAACTATTAACATGACCCAAAAGACGAAGGAAATATTATCTAACTTAAAAAAACTTAATTCCTCTAATTATCCTTTATGATGATAATTTTAAAATATTACAGGATGATATTAATAAGGGAAATTATGTGTATAAGCAAACATATAATAGTTAATTATTTAACATAGCTATAGTTTTTCTTAATTACAATTCACGGCCTATTTTTAGCTATAATTATGCGGCTCAGCTTTTTAGTTTTGTATAATTCGCACGTTTGTATAATTCAAAATTTGTATAATATAATTTATATAATTTGTAATTTGTATAATATAATTTGTATAACTGTTTACACTTCTAATGTTTGTAATTGTATAAATTCATTATTTCGAGTTTATACAAAAATAACCGAATTATACAAATGTACCCGCGAATTATACAAACCTACGAATTTATACAAATCCGCGAATTATTCAAACAAGATGGCTTAAATTGTAGCTACAACTCATAAATATGCAAACTATAGTTATGGAGTATAATTTAGTTTATTATAGTGGTTATTTGTGAAAGTTCCTCTTTTAATAATAATATAAGTGTATTTGGAAAATATAGGGGAATTTTGACATATAGTCACTCAAAATTAACTTAATTATGTTATATAGTTATAATTTGCTAATTATGATTCGTAGCTACATGTTAGAGGGAGGAGAGAGGCGAGTGAGATTGGGAGAGGGAGGAAAGAGGCGGGCGAGAGAGGGCAGAGAGTGGAGAGAAGCAAATTGTATATGTATATCTATCAAATAATTATATATATGTAACTGGTTTATACATGTATTTGTATCTGGTGAGCGAGATTGGGAGAGGGAAGAGAGAGGCGAGCAAGATTGGAAGAGGGAAGAGAGAAGCGAGTGAGAGAGAGTAGAGTGGAGAGAGGCGAGCGAGATTAGGAGAGATAGGAGAGAGGCTAGAGAGTGAGAGCAAAGAGTGGAGAGAGGCTAATTGTATTTGTATATTTGTCATATAATTGTGTGTGTGTATATATATATATATATAAATTGTATTTACAGTAAAATCTCACTTAATTAATATTCGATTAATTAATAAACTCTCTAAGATAATATTTTCCTCCGGTCCCGACTTGGGCCAATGGAAAAAATCACTCATTTTGATGAGATAATAAGATAATATATTTTCAGAAGACCCATATATAAATATATGGTCTCTTTAATATTATAAATTAATAATTCTTTAAAAGTACAAAATGTATCGAAGAAAATTTAGTGAAATATGATTCTACTTTGTTCTGTTTTTTGTTAAAATTTAAATTTAGTTGAATTCATCTCTAACTTTTCTTATTGCATCCAAAAGTTTCAGTGTTGTCTTTTTGAACTACACCATAAAATTGTAAAGAGTTCTAAATGCAATAAGTGTTTCCTAATGTGTAATTAGTTCCAAAGGTATTGTATCATCTTTAACTTTATCATCAACATTATTTTTTTCAATGGTATCCACAGTTTCTTCTAAACTCTAGACCTCTGAACATGTATCATTTTCACCCATCTAATAGATTATTAACGTTCATTTTATTGCAATAACCGAGATCACTAATCACGATGTCAAGTTTATGAATGACGTTTCACAAGTGAGTTCATATAAATTCTCTGAGATTTCATCCCCAAATGAATTTTGCGGTGTCGAAACACTATTTAAATTAATAAATATTAATTTATCGATTAATTAATACCTCTACAAAATAATAATATTTCACGGTCTCATCTATATTAATTTAGTAATGTTTTACTCTATATATGTATAAAAGAGGAGATGCGACATAATTACAGTTAAAATTAAGAGCGAGATTGGGAGAGGGAGGAGAGAGGTGAGCGAGAGAGGGCAGAGAGTGGGAGAGAGGTGAATTTGTATATGTATATTGGTTAGATAATAATATATATATAACTGATATGCATATGTATTTGTATATCTGGCGAGCGAGATTGGAATAGGGAGGAGAGAGGCGAGCGAGATTGGGAGAGGAAGGAGAGAGGTGAGCGGGAGAGGGAAATAATTTGTATAATTCGCATCTCGTTTGTATAATTCGCGGGTACGTTTGTATAATTCGCGTGTTTTTGTATAATTGAGTAATATAAAGTCCGGAATTATACAAATATAATAAAACTCGAAATAACGAATTGATACAAACATTAAACATATGAACTTTAAACAATTATACAAATTATATTATACAAATTACATTGTATAAATTATATTATACAAAATCCGAAAACTACACGTTTATACAAACTTTTAAAAGTTATACACAAAAAGATTGAATGTATATAGTGATGAAATTGAAAAACCAAAGAAAATCATCGTCATATACAAATGAAACCATCGTATACAAATACAAATCAAGCGAAGAATTGTTAGTTGCGAATTACACAAATGTGGCGAATTATATAAATGTAGTTAATTATACAACCTCGAAGTCAACCCACGAAATTAATGGTTAATGTTAGTCGCGAGTGATAATTATAGCAAACTATAACTATGATGATTAATTAATTAGTATATGTTTACTTAATTGCGTAATTTTTTCAAAAGAAAATCATGACAATTAAAAGAGAATGAAGAGATTACTAATTAAACACTAAACTATCACTATATTTGGTAATTAGGCACGAAGATCCAAGATCCAAGATCCAAGATCCAAATGACTTTCCTTGTTGACCCGAACTGAATATCTCTGTTCCTTTGAGATCTCCATCACCTTGCATTTCAAGATCCTTTTGGCAACTCTCAAAAATGCCCAATTCATCTTCTTTACTCCTAATTTTATCTGGCAATCTCTTTCTCCAAGCTGCTCTTGCTCTCTCCCTCACTCTCCTTCTTCACTTCATCAAGATCCCTGCACTTTTGCTCTCTGGTCTTTTCACTTATGTTCACCCTGATGATGTTGCTCCAAACAATGCATCTTCAAATGGGGTTCGGGCAGCCATTCGAAGGCCAGGTACTAATGATTCTGAGCTCAAACCCAGAAAGAAATCCAAGGAAAGATTTGAGTTTGATGAAAATAAAGCTCAGATCTTTAGGTTAAAGCTTGGTGATGGTCATCTTCAGACAAGGATTTATTTCGAGGATTTTCGTAGTGTTTTTAATTCTATTTTTGTTTCTCTTTCTTGTTTGTTGCTTAATCGATTCTTGCCGAAATCTGAAGAGTCTGGGGTGTTAAAGAGCGGTTCTTTTGTTCCGATATTATTTGGGTTTTTGGGTGTTGGTAGGATTTTCGTTTTGATTTTTAGGGTTTCGTTTGAAAGATCTGCATCTAAGCTGTCGGAGAAGCATTTGTGTGTTCTTTTGGGTTTTCTTGGGTTTATTGTATCGCTTGGTATTGTGCATGGGGCAGTTCCAAAATGGGTTTTCGATGTTCATTTTGAAGCATTACATGGGTTTGAGAAGTTGTTTATTGCAATTTTCATGGGCTGTGTTTCATGTTTTTTGTACATGCCAGCAGTGAGAAT